>PVLD010006941.1:65769-95951 GCA_004027595.1 Dinomys branickii | reverse complement strand
AGCTTTCTCCCCGCGTGGATCGTCCCTGGCTCCCAGCGTCTGGGGCTTTCCCACGTCTCGCCCCGGCAGCCTGGTCCGCCCTACCACATCTCCCCCGGCATCTCAGAGAAATACGCCCAGTTTAAACTTCCCAGACGAGGTCCCGGCATTCACGCTCGCCAAGTCTGTCTCGAGCTGGTGGTGTTTATTAAGGAGGTTCGCTCCCTTGCTGCTCACCTGGTCGCCATCTTCCCCGGAGTCCCTGTTGATGGTACATTATCAGGGTTAGGATTCTTGTAGGCTTAGGATTCTTGCCTCAAACCTTATCAAAATTGTTTTTGCCTAGAATGTGCTATCATTTACTTGTATTGAAGAAAAAATGTAGACACTATGACTCTCTTTTCTTCCTTATTGCCTTATGAGAGGTAGAAAGAGCACGGTTGTAGAAGTCCAACTGACTGGGCATGAATCCTGCCCTGGTATCTATGAGTTCATAGTCTTGGACAAGTTATTAAACCTTTTTGTGTCATTATTTTCCAAATGTCTCAATTAGTTGCTATGTGTATTGCAGTGAATAAATGTGCATGTGCAAAGCAATAGCCATTGTGCCTGGCTCATAGTAAACGATTAGTAAGCAGTAGTTACTATGTTTGTGTTTCTTGACTTTTGGGATGATTAACTCTACTTTCTCCCTTTTCTACACAATATTAATTCTGTGTTAAAGGAATGTTAGAGCCTAATAACAAGAGAAAAGCAAGTTCTGAACTAGTGAGCCCTGGAAGTCATATAAACCAATCATGCTGTCTAAAGATTTACCTCTTTTTTTTTCCTTTCTTTTTCATTTATTAATTAGTACATGTTTACCATACATAATGCTTCCATTATTGTGGGCAGTCAATACACGAATAATCCTTATTTTTTAAAATTTTGATCCCCTCTCCCTGCTCTCCTTCCCTGCTCCCTCCCGCTTTTGGCCCCCTTCCCTTCTGCAAAAGCTTCAGTTTCTTCATGACTTCCCCTTTCACTTCTCTGGTTTTCCATCCTCTTTCCCTCCTTTTCACCCCGCTCTGCTGGTTGGTTTTACATACACTGATCATGTAACTATTTAAATTACTCTCTTTTGGTATATCAAGTTTATATTTGAATTTTCTAATGTGAGACATGAGCAGATATTTGGCTCTAAGAAAGATAAAAATATCACATAATGAATTTATGCTTTATATGCCTCTGGACACAAAGGAAAAATTCAATATAGTGCAAAATATTTATTAAACTGTAGAATTCAATCACATTAATTACCTTTTTTTCCCCCTTTCCTTTCAGATTGCTTGAACTACATTGCTTTTCTTTGTCTTTGGTCTCAAAAGAATTCTGTTCCTCACCTCCTACACTGAAAGACAGATTTGTTCAAGTTTGTTATTAAGAAAACACATACATACTTAAAATATTCCAAATTCTATATTTCTGTTGGACCGTTACCTATTTCCTTCCTTGATATTGAAATAGAACTAAAACAGTGTGTATTTTAATTTTAGTTGTGAAAGTTCTGGCTTGTGACTTACTCCTTGGCCTGAAGTGATGCAGACTTTATGGAATCAGTATGCCTTCTGTGCTGCGGGAGATCAGCGCTGCCATGCACTGAATTAGAGATATAGTCCTGTCAGAGGGCCACTAAACATTGCCACATGCATACAAAGAATCTACAAATAAGTTTTCTTATTCTTGCCAATGAAAAACATCTTTACAAGATAATAAATATGAGGCTTGAAATAAGGAATTAGGTTTACTCCAGGAGGCAAAAGACACTTAGGCCAGTTTGTGTGGAGATCTGGGTCACTGCACAATTTTCTAGTTTAGAAAGGAATACCAGTCTTCTGCCCTTTACCATTTTAGGGACTTGATTTGGTCTGGGGACTATACAACTTAGGGATATTCTCAGTGCTTTTTTGTGGTGAGGACTTGGCTCCCAAATCCCAGTAGAGTTTTGTCATTCACAGAGGATTTCGCTCAGGGTGCTCTCACTACTGCCATTCTCACCTCTGTCACGAAGGGTTTTTGCCTCTTAGATTCCAGCTCTTGAGCATCTATGATCACTTAGAGTTGCTGAGGTTCTCCCAAATGTAGGTACTGTGCAGAGAAAGAATAGGAGAACCTAGCATCTCTAATGCCCATACTGTCCCACTAGAGTTGCCACAATCCATGAAGTTCCTGCTGAAACAGGCTCAGAGAGTGGAGCACAGGAAATTTAAGTACCTTTACACCGTGAGGCTGTTGTCACCCCAAGTTCCAGCGAAGGGTTTTCAAACACTGCTATACAAGCTGGCCAGATAGAGCTATCTGGGGAACTTAGAAAGAGATCGATGCTTGCCCATTCTCTCCACTTTCTCTGATCTGGTAGGTTGAGGGTAGAGTCTCAAAGTTGACTTTTAAAAATTGCTACATGTTGTTCTGGCATAGTGCCAGTTAGGGAAGTGCTGAGTTAGACACGTAGACGTCTATTTGCAAGGTGGCAGAAAGCTTAGGTGCTAGATTCAAGAATGAACACGAACCAGTCCCCATTTTCTTCAGCCTTCAACATCAATTTGAACACCTTGTTTCTTACCTTCTTCCATGGTGGATCAGTCAAGCAAAAGCTAGTGAGAAGTGGGGAGCAGGAAAGTTTGTTCTAATCCCTAGAGTTGAACTTGTCTAGGTACCAGTTCCATACTTGAATTTCTTACCCACCCCCTTGAGTGGTAAGGAACTGGAGGGTAAGGAAGGAAAAAGCGACCCCAAATGAGCACGATTATCTTCTACAGGCTCAGACTTTAAATTCTTCGCTCATCATGCAAGCTCACCTTCCAGCATTATAGGCTAATAAAATGCCCTCATGTCTGACTTAACCACAGCATCATTTCAACACTTAAAATTGGAGTACAAGGAATGAGGTGGGGAAGACCAACATTATACATTCCTTACACTAATGAGTGAGAAACTTGAACTTTGAACCAGCTGACAGGATTTTGATATTTGTGTGTATTCAGATTAGCACGTATAAGATAGTATTGCCAATCAATAGCCCTTTCCTAAAAGTGCAAGAGAAAGAAATTACTTGAATAATGTCTAGTAAATAAATGCTGAAAATAGCTCTAATAAAATGCTTCGTATAGCACATACTCTATTGGGGCTAATCAATACATTATAGTAGAATAATCAATACATTATGTACACATGTCATTAATGACTTTATTTCAATTAGTGGTGGTAGTAGTGTTGTTGAAGAGTACTAGACATGGAAAATAATTTATAGACAGTTTCCCAAAGCAATGCTGAAATGTAGATTGCCTGATGACTAAAAGAAGCTATGATTTATAGGGAAAATAAAACAAAATGAAACATTTTATTAACGCAAAATAGACAAATGCAACCTTTGTCCATTTTTATTTTTGTTTAGGGTGAAGTTGCCAAGTTTCCTGTTTGAAACACATAGCACAAGCTTGTAATGAAGGACATTCTCTTCTTGGAGATGCCATTGCCAGATGTGGAGAGATTTACACTGGACTCTTGGGGAAATGCATTGTCAAAGTGAGTGGCCTTGTGTATTCTAAGTTACCTTCCTGTCACTGGGGCACAAAACCTGCTACCCACAATTTAGAGGAGGAGATTAATTTTGGCTTGTAGTCGCAGTCCAGGTTGGCTCACTCCAAAGCAGGCACAGGATGGCCGAGAGACACAGTGCAGGCAAAGGTGCTCACCTGGTGGCAGCTGGGAAGCTGAGAGGGAAGGGAATAGCTGGGGACAGGAAGACACCTTGGTGGGTCCCACACTCAGGGACCCACCCCATCCAGCCCCTCCTTCCCAACAGCGCCTCCAGCTTCTGAACTCGCCAGTGCATGGATCCCCTCATGAGTACAGTGCCCCAGGAGCCAATCACTTTTCTTTTTTGTAAGAAAAAATATTATTAATATATGTTTGTGATATAGACAGCTGGTGATACACATATCACATCTTAGTAATTTTTAATTCCCCTGTCCCTCATCTCCGTCTCCCTCCCTCCCTCAAACACATGAAGTTTTTGAGGGATACTTCATTTTCAAACAGAACAGTTACAGAATATAACTTAATATGAAAGAGTAATGTGGAAGCAAATGAATAAAGATGAATAATTACTTACCATGTGCTCCAAGTCCTGACCTCCTTTTCCTGAAAGACTGACATGATTCTGTCCAGGTAGTCAGTAGAACAAGCCCCCAGCATTCTCTAGCTGGTAATGAACTGAAAAGTTTCTGAGGCTAATTAGAAGTTAGTGAGCTTTCAGTCTGTGATCATCAGTACAATCTCTAGAGTTCAATTTTGAACCTTGTGGCACGATCTACTTCCTTAAATGCTTTAGATCCTATTCTGCTCAGACAGACATGTGAGTAAGAGCATATGCATTTTGTACCAATCTAAATTTGTCTTTGGCTTCTGTCTCGGTTGGAATATAATAAGTTTGCTCAGCAGATGGATAGATGGAGCTGTAGGAATTTATTCTTCCTAAATCAGTTGTTCTATTCTATATGAAGAAAGCCCCAATGCACATGTGCACGTTTTCTCACTTAGAAATATGCCTATTAGTGACATTTCTGAGTCATCAGGAATAAATACACTGGGTATACACTTGATGTAGTAGGTGCTGCCAGTCTTCCAAGTGCTTGTATCAATGTACATCCCTGTAGAGTTTGAGACATTTTATATATTTAAAAACATTCTTTTCTGTTTTCTTTCCTTTTTCTTTGCTTAATTTTGAATATTTTTCTATTGATTTATCTTACAGTTCATTAATTTTTTGAATAATTGTGTATAATACACTTTTAAGAACTCTGTTGTATTCTTAATTTCATTTCACAGTTCTACATATACATTTGTCTACTTTTTTATTCTTTCAATTCTTGGTTATTATGGTTTGTATATAGATGTCCCCCCTAAAGCTTTATGCAGTCATGGGGTGGGCTTCTAGAGTTTATGATTAATTAATGGGTGTGAGTGCTACACCCGCCTGGGCGTGGGGAGTTTGCATACTATGGAAGGGAGGGAAAGAGGTTTGCTCTTGCTATTTTTGCTGTTTTCCTGCTGTCATGAATTGTCCTCTGCCACGTGCCACTCTGCCGTGAAGCCAGCTAAATATAAACTGAAACATCCACAATCTGTGACCTAAATAAACCTTTCCTTCCTCGATTTTGGGTGTCAGGTATTTGTCTCAGCAATGAGAGAAAAGTAACCAAGACATTGGTTGAAATTCTTTATCTTGGCTTTTTCCCCATCATATTAATTGCAGCTGTTTGAAGGTTGATATCCATTTACTTTATTACATAGATTTCCTGTAGGGTTACCCCTATTGTTCAATTCATTTGTGGGATTTTGGTCAGTTCTTGCCTTTTTGAGTATTAGACTGCCTTTGTTTCAATGCCAGATTTTACCCATGAAAAATTAAAGAACTAGCTTGAGGCTTTGGATGATGTCTTCCTTGAGAGATTCATTTTGTTCCTGGCAAGCAGTGAGGCTGGCTTGTATTTAATTTACCTCTATTACCAGGGTACATCCTTCACAGGGTCCCAATCAAAAGTATGGGATGTCTGTAGGTCTCTCCCATTAACAGCACTAGACTCCAACTTTTGTCCCCTAGTTTTTTGATGATGCTGAAAACTCTTACTAACTTTTTGTCTTGGAACTTTAACTTTCTCAGGCTAGTTGCCTTTGTGTGTGTGTGTGTGTGTGTGTGTGTGTGTGTGTGTACATGCATATGTGTTTTCCAATTGTATAAACACCTTAAAGAGAAAATAATTACTAGATCTTATAATCAGCACTTTAGACTTTCCCTGGACCTTTACATAGGCACTACTTTGACACTCTGATTCTTTCAGAAATATTTTCCTTGCAATTTTATGCAGCCTACCTTCCTATTTGTTTTAATAGGAGAGTGATTGTGAAACCAGCAAATCTGTCATCCCTGAAACAAATCTAGGGCTAGATAATTAGCTTTCTGAGGTCACATTATGTGAGGTTTGCCTCACTGTGTCTCCATCAATGCACACGTTTGACAAAATATAGGTACTTAATAAATATTATTTCTGAATAAATTGTCTTAATCACTTTTTCATCATTGAGATATACTACCCAAAAGACTCATATCTGTTTCTTTATGAAAATTCATTTAGTTCATCTCTACTGATTGCCAAAATTCTAACAGGTCTAACATTGCTGAAGAGTCCAAGTTCGAAGTCCTCGCTGAGACTCAAGGTGAACTGTGAGCCCCTGTGAGAATCAAAGGAAAGTTGAACATTTCCAACATACAATGAAACAGGATGAACATTCTCATTCCAAAAGGGATATATAGGGGGATAGAAAGAAATGGCACCAAAGCAAGATTGATATCCAGCATGGTAAATGTTAAATCCTATAGTTCCAAGTCCAGCACCCAGGGCAATCTGTGGCAAGATGAGAGCTCCAAAAGGCTTGGGTGGCCCCATTGCTATGGCTTTGTCAGCTGTGGTCCTTGTGATTTCTCTCTTGGGTTGACTCTATTCACCTCCTGAACTTCCTCCACAGATGTCCCACATTTCTGGTTTCTCCAACTTCTTATGGTTTCCACTGCACTTTTGGCTTCACTTTTATAGCTTCATACAATTCTACAGGATACACTGCCTGGCTTCCCAGGCTTTCTGAAATATGGGTGGAATCCTCCCTAACCCCATAATTCTAACACTGTACATGCCTGTGAAACCAGCACCATATGGAGAGTGCTGAGGCCTGCTACTAGCTTGGGCCATGACTAGGCCTCCTTAAATCATGGATTCAGAGGACTCCAAGTGACAGGCTGGCTGAATACTATGAACTAAATCCTCAGGAACCAATTTCCTAGGTGGTGCTTCTCTAGCAGAGTTCTCTGAAAATGGGTTTTAAATCGGCTTTTGGTTTCTGTTTCTCTGTAGATCTTTTTTTTTTTTAAATAAAAGTACAAAAACATATTAACAAACAGACACCAATTAGCATAAAAAATAGTACAATCACAACTAATCTATAGACAAGGTGACATGGTCTCAACAGTGGTTATTGCTTTATCCATTGATATCTTCGAAGTGTAAATATACTGAAAGCACCAAGTGGTACTATGCTATAGTATGAACATTGGGCTGCCTTGATATTTCCTCCACCAGATTAACTAATTTGCTGTTCTTAATCTCAGTTTCCTGAAAAGTCTCAGAATATAGGTGAAACATAAACAAATTTCTGCCAGAATGTAATGCACATGGTGTTCAGTAAATGTCAATAGACTCATTGTTCCCAGTAGAAAGCTCTTCAGCCTGGACTTTTTGCCTTCATTTTTATCAGCATTCTGGCTTTCTGAGCTCTGACCAGCATCTCCTACCAACCTCTGCTTACAGAATTCTGAGATTTCTCTAGCTAACATCTCCAAACCTTTCCAAACTCTTCCTGTGAACCAGTTCCAAAGGCTTCTGAACCTCATGGACAAGTACAGACATAGAGGCCATTCTACTTCTCAAAATCCATTTTAGTCACTTTTCCTTTGCTGAGACACAATATCCAACACCCACAAATAAAAAGAAGAGAGGTTTACTTGAGCTCATGGTGTTTGAAAATTCAGTTGATAGTTGACTGCCTCTATGGCTGGAATAGCATGGTAGAAAGGCCTGGGCAGAGGAAAGCTGCACATCCTGTGGTGGGCAAGAAATGGAGAGAGAAGGGAGGAGTAGAGGAAGGATATATACCCTTCGGCATCATGCCTGCAGTGACCTACCTCTGACCGGGCCCCATTCCCTAACAGTAAGTCTGCGCTAGTCCTCTCAGAATCTAGTCATCCTCCAAACACATGTGGCTTTGAGGGAGCACTACAGAACAGAACCATGACATGAATGACTGATTTTTCTGAAGAATATAATGCAGAAATAGAGTAATATCTTGTTGACTATTGTTCAAAGTCTACTAAGGAGATTTCAAAGATTTTTTAAAAAGTCATAAATTCTAATGTGCTGTGCATATTTCTAATTTTCTCTGCTTTTTTAGAGTAGAAGATTGAGCCAATGAATGCAATTAAATAAGAAAGAATGGAGATAGAGAACCAAAGAAGATTGAATACTTGTGGTTGCAAGGTTAAAGATGGTGATTTAAAATATCTAGGTAGTAACATATCTAATGATATTCAAGTGAGTATGACAGGGAGATTACCATACTAAAGACCAAAGTGACATCTGTTAAAGATCTGGTTTTAAAATTGAGCTGGGTTTTAGGACTCTACTTGCAGGCTGATCCACTGAAAGTTGTTATATTGCTTTGAAGGCAGAGTGGGAAGAGGACAATTATTTTGATCTTCAGTAGTCATTGGTCAAATACATGCCAGGCACTGTGGGGCATGTCTTTCAAGACATCTTAGGATTGAACTTATGTCTTCCTTGTCCTCAAATAGGAAAAGGCAGAACAAGTGTATGAGCACCATTTAACGCAGTCCTCAGCAGACTGGTTTAGGGAAGTGATGAGCCTTTTACGCTACTCTCTCTGATTGTTAGAACTTGCCTGTATTCTGTATGCACTTAGGAATGACATACAGACTCATCCTCATGAGCCTTTCCACACAGCTGGCTAGAAGGCGACTCATCCCTGTTTAGCTGGCAGATCCTTAGCAGGTGCTTTGGTACGCTTTCGTGGCTCCAGTCTTCAGTGGAGCCCTGAGATGGGGAGTGTTCGCTGTGTGCAAATAAGCGAGTCAGTACCCTGGGATAAGGGGGTCAATTTGTAAATGGTGTGGCAGACTTACTCATGTAGCAGACGTTGACTTATGTGGGGACAGGCAAAGATATCCCTGGTGATTCTGAGACTTTTAATTTAAATCCTCCATACGAAAGATTAGTTTTATATCTGTTAGGGTGCTAAGAGAATAAAGGCTTTTATAAAGCTGAACTTTAGTTTCTCTCTGATTTTTTCCCCTGTACTTTTATTAGATACAGGTTAGGGTGATAATTTCTATAAAGTTCTGTATGCTTCATTTCTTCATTCTCAGAGTTTACTAGTACTGAAGTTGAATATTTAAGAATAACTACATTTGATGTTGCAAAAAATTATTGGAAGAAAAATATTGTAGTTTGTGATGTTCTACTTAATGATGGAAATCTAAAAAATCCTGTATTTTAAATAGTAGGCAAATTAAAACGTTCCTTTGAAGAATAAAGTTAGAAAAGGACTTAGAAGTTTCTTTTTAGAGTTTGAGAAAGACTGGATTTGTTTAAAAAAACTTATCTCTTCTTTGTTTGTATTTTTAATAAATAGAAACATTTGTAACAAAAAGAAAGAACATTCACTTGCATGTCATTTTATATGATATTATTTCTTGAGTGTAGGATTTTTAATTCAATTAAAATTTGTCTTTTCTCATGAGAAGGAAGTACTAGATTCTGTAAGTGATCCTTTTGAGTGAATTAGATATTTACAACTAAGAAGACAGAGCAGGCCATGGGAAGAAGGCGGCTGATGGCAGATAGGGGCTCTGGTGATAGACAACAGGATAGAAGTGGAACAGGTTCGGGGCTGGGGATATAGCTCAGTGGAATAAGCGCCTGCCTAGCAAGCGCAGGGTCCTGAGTTTGATCCCCGGTACCGCCAAAAAAAAAAGTAAATAAAAAAAAGAAAAAAGAAGTGGAACAGGTCCAACAGATCTTCATGCCAGTTCTCACATGGTCTTTAGCTGTCAAAATCCACTATAGAAGACAAAAACTTTGCTTTCCACACTCACTGAAGCACAGATATGAATTTATTTGGTGTGTATAAAAGATCCCACCTGGACCTATATTTCTAAACTGAAATACAGTTGATGAGGCTGCCCTTTTTTTTTCCCAAAGGAGGTTATACAGTTGTGTTTCTGAAATGTCTACTTCAATGTTTTTGTAGCACAATTTAGTATGAATTTTCTTCACTCAGTAGAAAATTCTCTTTAAGTTGGTTTTAAATAAGGATGTTTTTCAGATCTGTTTTTCTCAAGACATGGATAATAATCACAACTACCCTTAACCCTATAACCAACTAACCAGCCAACCAACCAAAAAATCCCAGGTTTGGCAGCCTCCAAATTTGGTGTTTTAAAATATCACCATAAAAAAGTAAATAAATAAAATACCAGATATCTCAGTAGTTTTTTTTTTTATTGTGGCAGAATATGTATAATATACCATTTACTGTTCAAACTACTTTTGAATGCATAGTTCAGCGGCATTAAACACATTCCCACAGTTGTACAGTTATCATTACTATCCAGGGCATTTTTATCTTTATAAAATTGAAACTGTACCCATTAAACAATCACTTCTCATTTCCCCATATCTCATTGAGTCCAGTCTTGATAAGAGCAAAAGGCACAGACTCTAGGAAAGCTTTAAGCATGTATTTATTCAGTTAAATGAAGATAAAGCTGTTCTGAAATGTAAAAATCTTTGGTAATTCTATCAATGATTTTTTTGGCAAAGAAATTGTAATAACTTGTAGCAAATATGTATAATCTAAGATTTTAAAATTTACCCTAAATTAATTTTGAATAAGAGTGAAGAGCTAATCCATATGGCTTTATCATCAAACTTTAATTTGGTACATCTAGATTAATATTTCTCAACCTCAATGCTATTGTTATGAAGCCCTGTTCTGTGTGTTGTAGGATATTCCTGGGCATCCATGATCTCTACCTACCAAGTGCCAGTGGACCACACACCTATCCAGTGTTATAATGAAAAATGTCTCAAAATACTATCAAAGGTACCTTTGGGAGCAATACTTCCCTGGTGGCAAATTAATGATACAGAAAATACTTTTTAAAACCATTTTGGAATAATTTTGGATTTCAGAAGAATTGCAAACATAGTTTCCACAGCACATCTTTGCTTTCTACATGACTTAACAATAGGTTAAAACTAAACAAACAAATAGCAGTACAATGCTATTGACCAAATTAAACACTTTATCCAGATATCACTAGATTTGCCATTAATGACCTAGAAACCAATCCAGGATGTCACATTGGGTTAACACCACTTAAAACTGATGAGCATGGCAAGTGTGCTTCGTATTGTTACCATGTTCCCAAGTTTATGAATTGGCCACAAGATTGTACTCTTATGTCTAAATCTTTTAAATTTTCCAAAGTAAGAAAGTATTCCATAGTTCTTGTACTATAAAAAGCATACTCTTCTGATTAAGTTTATATTCAGTGAGATTCTAATTTTATGGCCTGAAGAATAAGCTAGTGACTTCCTTTGCAATGAAGCTGGCAGGAAGTGGAAAAATTAGAGTGTTTCAACTTATTCACCTTGCAACTCCCATCACTCCTAAGGTGATGGGAGTCAACTGTACTCTTATAAAATGTACCACAATGTTTTTTCTTTCAAAATTGGAATGCTAGTCAACTTTTTAATCTATTTTTAGAAAACACAAAGTAAAGGAGAGAATTTTATTAGTGTAAGCCCATCTAGATATTTACTCGCTGTTGAAGGCAGATCAACTGGACATTTACTTGTGAGAGGTTATAGGTCTTCTTGGGATGACAGCAATTGTTCCACATATAAATCATGTTCCCTTATAGGCTCAGTGGACAAAATATAATACAAACAATAAACAGTTTGTAATTACCAACTTCTTTTAAGGAAACCAGCTTTACTGGCCTTGAATTCAGATAAATATAAATATGGGTTTAAATTCTGTCATGATCAGTTTGTTAAGGTTGTGAATTAAGTGTAATTTCTTAAGTTTTCTGACCTTTAGTTTTCTTACCTCCTAGATGAGCACTTGTTAGGGAGGGTTAATTATCATAATGTATGAAAAGTGCATGACCACTTGTAAATACTCAAGAAATGGTAGCTATTGTCTCCAGTGCAATTATCTGTAGAGTGTTCCTGTTAAATACATGAACAATTATTATTATTATTTTTTATCTTCTTAAATTGATTATTGTTTATATCTATTTATTTTTAATTTTAAAAGTAAAAGAGCAAAAATACATTAACAAACAGAAAGCCATATAATGTAGCACAGCAATAGTAGAAGCAAAACTGAATTACAGACAAGGAGGCAGGGAATTAACAATGGCTGTATTACATATTGATAACTTCAAAGTGTATAATCAGGAAAATGAATATAGACGTGCCAGGTTGATCAAACAACTAATCATTAACTATTCCTTACAACAAAAGTGACAGAAGTCAGTAGTGCAACTATGTTAGCTATCCTGCATATACATACATACATAATTATCCCTTTCTTCCTTTTCTCTTTCATCTCAGTTGCTCTTTACATTTGAGCAGTTTCACTTCATAATGTTTATCATACCTCCTAATTTATATTCACACTTTCAGGTTCTTACACTAGTGATACAATACATTGCTTACACATGCACATTGAATTCATTTCACTTATGAGTATGGTATCTAGTTGTGACCATTTACCTATAAAAGCCTGAAGTTTGTCTTTCTTTATAGCTGAGTAATATTCCATTATATAAAAATGCCACAATATTTTTATCCAGTCCTAAGTGGATGGACATTTGGGGTGCTTCCACAATTTAGCTATTATAAATTACAATGTTATTACAAATTGCACTGCTGAGATACATTTTCAGATCTTCTGAGAAAATACTCAGAAGGGGAATAGATGGGTTGAATGGGACCTCAAGACCTAGTTTGCTGAGGAATCTCCAAACGGATTTCCACAGTGGTTTCACCAGTCTGCATTCCCAACAGCAGTGGAGAAGAGTTCCTATTTCTCTACAGCCTTGCCAGCATTTGTTATTGGTTGATTTCTTAATGCTAGTTATTCTTTCTTTTTTTTCTTTTTTTTTTTTTTGCGGTACTGGGGATCGAACTCAGGACCCTGCGCTTGCTAGGCAAGTGCTTATTCCACTGAGCTATATCCCCAGCCCAATGCTAGTCATTCTTATTGGGGTGATTTGAAATCACAATATTGTTTTAATTTGCATTTCTCAAATGACTAATGATGTTGAATATTTTCTCATATATTTATGTGCCATTTGTAATTCTTTCTCTGAGAAGTGTGTATTCATCTCAGATACCCATTTTAGGATTGGGTTTTCTTTTTACTCTGCTGGTGATTTCCTTACACGTGCAAAAACTTTTCAGTAAGATGAGGTCCCAGTTGTTGATTCTCTGAAGTATTTCCTTGTGGTTTGTTTTTTGTTCATGAACTCTCTGCCTACTCCTGTCTTCAAGATTTTTACCTTTCTCTTCCTGTAGATTTAGTGTTTCTGTTTTAATATTGAGATCTATGATCCATTTTGACTTGAGTTTGGTGCATGGTAACAGACTTGGGTCTATTTTCAGTCTTCAGCAAGAGGCAAGCCAATTTTTCCAGCACCATTTATCAAAGAGGCTGTCTTTCTTCCAGTGAGCTTGATTGGCCCCTTTGTCAAATATTAGGTGGCTGAGTGTGTTTGTGGTTATTGCTGGGTCTTTCTCAGGATTTTGTATCAGTATAATACTTTCCTCCAGGAATGAATGAGGGAGAATTGCTTCCTTTTCAATTTCATTGAAGGTTTTGAGGAGTATTGGTATTAAATCTTCTCTGAATTTCTTGTAAAATTCTGCTGTGAATCCAACAGGGCCTGGGCTTTTCTTTGTTGGTAAGTTTTAAATCACGTTTTCAATCTCACTATTTGATATTGGATTGTTCAGGATTTTTATTATCTTCCTGCTGCAACTTTGGTAATTCATACATATGTAGGAATCTGTCCATTTCTTCTGAGTTTTCTATCCTATGGTAGTAAAGATTTTCAAAGTAGATGTTAATTATCTTTGGAATTTCTGTAGGATCTGCGGAAATTTCATACTTTTCATTCCTTATTGCGTGAATTTGAGTTCTTTCCTTTCTTTTTTTGATAAGGTTGGCTAGGGGTTTATCAATTTTATTTATTCTTTCAAAGAACCAACTGTTTGATTCATTTATTTTTTATGGGGTTTTCTTCATCTCAATTGCATTAATTTCTGCCCTGATCTTTATAATCTTCTCCTTTCTTTGGGCTTTGGGCTTGATTGTTCTTCTTTTTCTAAAAGTTTGAGGTGCAGCATTAAGGTATTTATTTGTTCTCTTTCAGTTTTCCTTATGTGTGCATGTAGTGCTATGAATTTCCCTCTGAAAACTGTTTTCATTGCATCCCACAGATTCTGGTAAGTTTGTTTGCATTTTCATTTGTTTGTAGGTATTTTTTAATTTCTTAATTTCTTCTGTTACCCATTGTTTGTTCAGAGGGCTTTTATTTAATTTCCAAGTGTTTATCGTGTTTTTGGAGTTACTTTTGTTGTTAATTTACAATTTCATTGCACTGAGGTCAGATAATATGCATGGGAGTATTTCAATTCTTTTGCATTTAGATGGGTATGCTCTATGGGCTAGAATATGGTCTATTTTAAAGAAAGTCCCATGTGCACCTGAGAAAAATTTGTATTCTGATATTGTGGGTGGAACACTCTGTATATATCTCCTCAGTCCATTTGTTCGCAGACTTGGTTCACATCTGTTATTTCTTTGGTGAATTTTTGTCTAGTTGACCTGTCTCTGCATCAAAGTGGTGTTTAGGTCCCCTATTACAATAGTGGTTTTGATTATTTGGTTTTTCATGTCTGTTAAGAGTTGACTTATATAGTTTGGTGCTCTAATATTTGCTGCATACATGTTTAGGATCGTTATCTCTTCCTTTTTCAGTTCTCCCCTAACTAGTATGTAGTGACCTTCTTTAGTTCTTTTGATTGTTTTTGGTTTGAAGTTTACGTTGTCTGCAAACATAACTACCCATACTTTTTTCTGAGAACCTGTTGCGTGGAGAATTGTTTTCCATCCTTTGAATTTCAGTCTATGGATTTCCTTTTGAGTAAAGTGTGTTTCCTGTATAGAGCATATTGTGGGATTTTGTTTGTTAATCCATTCTGCCAGTCTGTTTCTTTTGACTTGTGAGTTGAGGCCATTTTCATTAATGGTGATGACTGATATATGGTGGCTCATCCTTGTCAGGCTTGTTACTTGCTATTTGTTTCTTACTTTTTGCTATCTGTTTAATCCCTTGCTGTGCTTGAGGATTCCTTTTTATTGTTGTTCTTGAGATTGTGGTCTCTTTTTCTTTGTGTAGATTATCAGTACTTTTTGTAAGGTTCGTTTGGCACTCATGAAGTTCTTCGGTTATTCTTTGTCATGGAAATATTTTATTTCTCCATTGAATTTGAATGATAGTTTTGCAGGATACATCAGTCTGAGTTGGAAGCTATTTTGTCTCAGAGCCTGTAATACCTTGCTCTAAGGTCTTCTCAGTTGCATGGTTTGTGTTGAGAAGTCTGGAGTGATTCTGATGGGTTTTCCTTTATAGGTGATCTGTTTCTTTTCTCTAGCAGCTTTTCATATTCTGTTCTTTTGTTGTATATCTGAGATTTTGGTTATTATTTGTCTGAGTGTGGTTTTATTTTGGTTATGGCTAGTTGGAGTTCTATGTGACTCATTTTCTGCACATCAGGATCTTTTTCTATGCGTGGGATATTTTCTGCTATTATTTCTGCAAATATTCTTTGTATGTCATTTGTGTTGCCTCTTGCTGTTTCATTGACTCCTATTACTTGAACATTATTTCTCTTTGCCTCATCTTGCAGCTGTTGGATTTATTTCCTGGATCCTTGATGATTTAATGAGATCCTTCCTTTCATGATTGCTAGCTGCCATGCTGTCTTCAAGATCTGAAATTCTATCTTCAGCTTCATTCAAGCAGTTTTGCAAGTTTTCAATGGAAGTTTTGATTTCTTGGAAATCTCTTTGAGTCTGTTTCATGTATTCTAATTCATTTCTAAATTGGTCATGTAATGTTTCCATCTGTTGCCTATGTGCACCTATTTTTTTTTATCTGTTTCTTCTCTAGATGTATGGAGTATTTATTTCATTATTATTTTCATTTCATTTTTTGCCTGAGGGATTGTTTCGGATCTTATCGTTTGCCTGATGGAGTTGTTTCTTTATTTCAGATGCGATCATTTCAGAGATTTTAGGTATGTGGCTTCCAATTTCTCCTATGTCACTGACTCCTGGACTTGTTCTGGGTGGAGTTGTGACTGAGACTGCATTTCGCTCTTATGTCTTGTCATTTTGGATGGCGGATGAAAAGTGCTGAGCTGCAAGCTACCCAGGCAGCTAACTGAAGGACTCTTGGGACCCTAGTTTACCGGGATATCAAACTTATCCCAAGATGGTAGCAGGCCATGAACCACTGGGCCCGGGTTCCCCAGGCAATTGTGGGTGCATGGCTCAGACCACAACTGTGATGGTGGGGGATTGCTTGCCTTTGGTATCTGGGTCTTTAAGATCTGGATGGAAAGTGTGTGGGCCTCAATCGTGTATCTGATGGTGACCAGACAGGGGCCACTGCTCAGTGACACTCAGGTAGCTGGTCAAGGGAGGACAGACCTCACTTCCCAACCTAGAGGACCACAGAGCCCAGGTCTGCTCCATGGCAGACCTCACTCACCAACAGAGAGATCCACGGAGACAGACTGCTCAGGTATCCCTTCCCTGGGCCAAGCTCCTTCCCTGTCCCAAAGGAGCAAGGCAGGGCACATGTGCAGGCCACACCCACCAATGGAGAGTTCCACAGAGCCCAGGCCTGCTCCTGTGCTACAGGCCTCATGCACCAATGGAGAGTTCCACAGAGAAAAGTTATTATTATTAAATACAATAATAATAATAATTACTATTATTTTTATTCTAAAGACTCTGCAGTTGAAAACATACACCCAGGTTAAAAAATTAAAACATTACCTGTGTACTGTGAAGAACACCTCCTCAAGGATTGCATCTCTGTCAGGCTTTTCCTTTAGACAGTCCCTTAACATAGGTAGCACCAGAATTTCAGCTGTTGGAGAAAGTGCAGAGTTTAAGATGTGCTTGTAAAATACCCTGTGAATGTGGGTAAGCAATGTTTCTGTTCACTGTTGTGTTTTATTTTGGCCAAGAAAAATGGAATGATTTTTTAGATGTTAGTGTCTATTGAATTGAAGATGTAGCTTGCCAACCATTAAGGATCTTTGCATTTTAATCAGACCCATCTGCTGCTTATTACTTCCATGGGTCACCAGGCTGATGGCCATGTAGTAAGCAGTGTGATAATTTGGCTAGCCTGAAACACTGAAGGACTACTTGAGTGTTGCTGGTTCTACATACAAAATGGAGCAAGATCACAAAATTTTCACCTGAGGTTTTAGAGCTTTAGATGATTAGAGTAAAATTCCCTTGAGACATGAACTGTTAAAGCAATACTCATAGGGAAAGAGCAGCTACTTTCCTGATTTTTACATCAGACTCTCTATATCTGCATTCAAAAAATGTCATGAAGTTGAAAACACTGTACTGGAGGAGGGTCTCTGAAGTAGTTACTAGATGTGTGCATCACAGTTCTAGCAGGACACAGGTAGCACAATCAGATTATGTTGAGAATAAATTTGTCAGCAAGGTTCTTCATAAAACTATGGGCAGAACAGAGGAAACTATAAGTCATAGGGCAGTGCCCCAGAGATGTTAACAGCTCAGCCACATGTCTGCACTAAGCCCTGAAACTGAGAGGAGAGGGGCATTTATGAAACTCGAGACAGAAAGCTCCATGAAGATGACTGCTGAAGAATCGCACACTCTCCTTTTCCTGACCTCAGATAACCAGAGAGTGAGGCAGGGGAATAAACGCCCAACTGCGCTCTCATCCTTGCCTTCCATTTCCCACCAGTGCTTCCCGTTGACAAAACCCACCTGAAACTAGAGGGTCAGAGGTAATGCTGTGGTCCTTATACATGGTCCTCTGAGGAAGGTGGGAAGAGTGGAGAAGGGTCTGGGGAGAGATGGGAGACAGCCAGCCCCAGACTTATGTGCCATTGTTAAGATTATGACTCCGAACACTGACTTAACAATTACTTGGCTTTCATTTCCTGTGGTCATCCAAAATCATGTCTAACTTCTTAACCCTTCTTAACTTTCATTTATCTGCAGCCCATTATTTATAGACATGGTATGAGGTCTCTACCCATTCACTTGTTCTATTTAGAGTTTATGTAAATATAGTTCTATTTAGAGTTTATGTATACACACACACACACACACACACACACACACACACACACATAATGTTTTTGTTATGTAAGCAATTCCAAGTAAATTTAGCTCTTGGTCAAAGAGTAAAATAGAGCTAAATAAAATGTATGAGTGTAGAATCTCTGACCTCATCTGGTATACAAGAAAATGTTTTGTAGTGTTAAGTTTTCCCTTAAAATAGAACCTTTCTTATCAAACAGCACCCAGGAATGTAGTTTTTAGTAGTGATATTTTTAAATAGCTATATCTTACCATTTTATCACCAGTGTTTAAGAAAAAGGTAGCATATTTTATGGAAATATTTCTAACGTATTTTAAAGTAGCATTGAAAAACACAGTTTCATCTGCTTTTGATGACTTAAAGTCATTAATTATTGGACAATGCTGTCTTATGGACATGAATTCTCAGGGTTTCTGGCCCAGGGGGAGCTAATTTCTTCTGTGGTCAGTGTTTCATCTGGCTGTGATTTTCTTACTTGTGAAATCTTGGCTGATTTTCTGTCTCCATCAGCGGTTGTCTCAGCTCTCTCCTCATCTAATTTGCTGTAACTGATCCATCCTTTTACTTTAAAGAGAAAGGAACCAAAACAAAATAAATGAAAATAGATCAACACTAGGTATCTGTGCTTGCAAAAACTGTGAACACATAAAGAGTAAATATGTTCATTTTGAAGATCCGAAGGGATTGTGCCCTAAGAATGGAAGGGATTTGAGTTGTTTTGCCATCTCTTGTTGTGGGTGATAATGTAGGGGCAGTGGTCTCAAAGCCTCACTTTTCACTTCTAAGCTTTCTAGAACAAAAATCTTGTAAATAATATATTTAAAAATTCTTTTCAGACCTTCCTTGGATGTGTGTTCCTAAGATGAGAGGAGCGAAAGGACACTGCCTGTGACAATTTGCAAGATGCATTTCTCCACTGCTGAGGTAGAAACTACACTCTTGCTGGAAGGGGCAGCTGTTCTCTACCTGCCTTGGCCCAGAAAGCTTGCAGTTCACAACCACTCCAGGGGAAACGTGATGGTAAGGGAAATTTCATATTTGTAATTATGAGAATGGTGACATTCTTGAGATTTGAAGCAATGTAGTTTTTAGTTTAACAGTGGATCAAAGTAAATACTTAAGGATGTCAGAGGCTTAGACCAACTTTACCATGAACTTGCTCTCCCTATTTTTGTCCCTGGAAGAGGGCCATGAATCAGGTACTTCAGAGGACAAGAATTTGTCCCTAATCCTCAAATGTTTTCTCAACCCTTGGTGACTCCCAACCTACCTTGCAACTTTTGCTTTGTCTTTGTATTTTCATATCATATACTCATTTCAAAAATGACTCACATAAAAACTATAACAAATGGACTTTAAATTACATCTTTAAAAGGAAGTATCACTTACCATAGAAAAAACACATAGTGGAACATAATAAAGTTGTACATTCTGTCCAACTATTGCTCTAAGATTGACAATGTTCCCTTTGTGAAAAGGGAATTTAGCAAGTGTTAGAAGGTTGTCAAAAGCATACTAGGGCCAAGCTCACTCTTGCTTGTGGAAGGACTCAGAAGGCTTTGAAACAAGAAAAGAAAAAGGAGTTGCTTTCTTGACTCGTGACACGACATTTGCTAAGGTTATGTCCATGTAGCGCTTACCGTAGCACCTACTACCAAGGGCGTGGCACACTGCCCATGGACAAACCTGTGAAAATAGAAGCGCTGGGTTGCTCAGTGATCCTTGTCCTGGTTTTTCATGTCTGGGAGCTGGGTTGTATCATCATAAGGTCTTTGCTGCCTTCCCACCCTGGACTACTCACTGGGCACTTTTTCTCTCATGCCCCTGGGTCATTGTGGCTTGGTGACTACCACTATCTGCTGAAAGACCTTGTTATTTCCCTCCAGTAGACCCCTGACAGGTATCTTCCCACCATGCGCCTTTTCCCATAAGCCTCTTTTCATCTCCAACTCATTTCTGTTTTGTTTTTATAGGATATATAGCCTTTGTAGGCTTTGCCTTCTCCTCAAAGAGAGTCCAGTTCTTTTCATTCTCCACTCTCTGCTCTTTGAAAAGGTCTCATTTGGTCTGTGTGTGTGTGTGTGTGTGTGTGTGTGTGTCTTTGTGGTGAAGGGTTACTTTCTATCGCTGATTCACATGGATGGTGGTATGTGTGTGAGGAGAGAGCTGGAGAGTTCTTGACGTGGCTAGAACTGCATCATTTGGGTCCAACCAAGAGGAAGCCTTTTATTCCCATTTCTTCTAAGTGGAGCAAATGTCACAATTTCCTGGCCCTAATAGCTTTTCCAGGATGGTTTACTGTACCACTCAAGGCAGGAGCCCTGCAGTCACCACAGCATTACTTGAGAGGGGATGTGCTTTGAGTCACCTCCCCACATGGTGTAGCATCGAGCCTTTCTTGCTTATTTTTCCATAGCAACAACTATGTCTGCCCAGAAGCATCAGAGTGCCAGGAGCAAGGGTTTAACTTCTGTGTGGAAGTAAATAACTAGGAGCAGATGACGTTCAAGTGGGAGGCGGGAACCCTGAGGTGCAGAGGGCCGAGCATCTCTGTTACCAGTGTAAAGGCCTGTGCTGAGACCCCCCAGTAGGCTCCCGAGGGCCTTGGTTACATTGTTTGGAATCCAGCAGGCTCTGGGCTGAGTGAAAACATCTGCATGACTGGGAACTTAGCCTGCAGTGCCAGCACGAGTGCACACTCTTCCTCTTTCTCCTTCCTCCCCAGCATGTGCTTCTCCTCTCAACTCTCAGCCACCTGTGTAAACAAGTCCTTTATTCTCCCAAATTTGAGTCCAGATACTCTTTTAAAAATTTTTTTTTAAATTATAAGATGAAAATATGCATAAGCTGCTGCAAGACCTACCTATGTGTTCTTGGAAAAGATCTCTGGGCTTTGACTTTTTTGTTTGTAAAATTAGAAAATTAGACTAGAGACACTTTCATGCTACATTCATCCTATGCTTCTCTTAAATGTGATTGACCCAGCCCATGGGCCAGCATACACTCCACAAAACTGATCAAGAAAACAGAAAGAATACAATTTCCTCATTAGAGAGGTTGGCTTCTCTTAATGAAATCAAATACAAAAGGAACTTTGAATGATAAAAGACAGATCCAAACATTTCCATCCTGAGGGGTAATGTCATGTTTTACCCTGTAGAGTCCCCTGCTATGGCCAGAGATCTCTATTCTTGTTAGCAGACTGAACTACCTCAGTGTCAGAGTAGAATCCACTGGGCTGTGGTCACAGGGTGCCTCTGCCCTCCTGTCTGAGAACACATATACATCAGTCTTCTCCTAGGGTTTTTTCTCTATTTAGTGTGTCAAACATGAGACCTGCAATTACTACTATCACCTCTTTTTAAAAGGAATATTGGTTCATGTCTGATCTACTGAATGATGCCTATTTGAGAATAGCCTTTCCTAACATGAATATATTCCTCAATTTTTCCAGAAGTATATAGTTTGGTCTTATTTTCATCCCTTATTAATCTTTTATCAAAACAAAAAAGCAATTTTAGGAAGTAAAATGAATAGGCTTAAGTAGAATTTAAAATATGCTTTTATACATAAATACTATCTCTATATTTCTGTGTTGTTAAATATGTTTTTAAAACACTTTTGCTAAGATGATAAGGATTACCAAACTCATAGATATTATTTATTAGAATGTTTGACTTGTGTATTTGATATTAGAGAATATTTCCATGAAGAATGGCTAATATGTTCTTGCCTTATATTTTATGTCTGCTCCAAATTTAACTTTTTATTCTACAGTGTTCCAGATATAACACATGTAAGTTACAAGGGGGTAGGTTTTAACTGATTGAAAACAATAATATTTAGACTTGTCAACTGCATTTATTGTGGTTATTATGGAGTTCATTTCTAGCATGTGTCAGGGGATATATTTGAAAATGCCAGGCTTGAATGTAGGCTCTGAGATACAGGCTAAATAAGGAATTCATAGGAAAGGTGCTGTCTGAGTGTCCTTCTATTTAGCTTAGGGTGTTATGGAGTCAGACTTCTGCTGATTACATATCATCACCTGCACTTCTTAGCCAGTACAGAGGATATGGTCATTGTTATCAAGTACTGTCAGAGACTGAGATCTGAAATAAGCTATAGATGAAAATATAAAATCTGAAATGCTCCTGTGCTGACATGATGCCACAAATGGAAAATTTCATATCTGGGCCTCCTGTGATAGGTCACAGTGAAAATGCAGATGCACTAACAATATTGAATATAACTACCTTTGGGCTATTTGTATTAGGGTAATTAAATATAAATGGATGTTGTGCTTAGTCTTGGGACTTATCCCCAAATATTTCATTGTCTATATGCAAATATTCCAAAATCCAAAAAATTCTGAAATTAGAAACTCTCCTGGTCGCAAGCAGTTTGGACAAACAATATTCAACCTATAACAAATTTAACAACTAAGATTTGAGAAAAAACTTCCGCAAAGTCAGTGAAGCATAAATAAAAAACTGGTGAATCAATGGAGGAAGGAAGAAATAAATGTCCTTGTAGAGACATATTACCTTCAATACTAAATTCTGTGGCTCTTTGTCTTTTCTACATTTCCTTATACACACCGATCTTTCCTCAAGCCATGCAGGCCTGTCCACAATTACCTGTAGAGAACTGGGCTTGATGCAGTAGACCTGTAAAGAGCAGGTTACTTTCAACACTGACCCTTTAAAAATGGTTTTGAAATTTACAAAATAAATTTCAAAGAATGCAGAGGGATGTGTGAGAATCTCCTCTGCATGCCCTTCCCTTGTCTCATCCTAGGTGAGGGTTGCCTGAGCTACAGTGGGATACAGCCAAAGAGAAGGTTGAAAGCAGTTCTGGTCAAGGTCATCTGGACCTAGGGGGGAACAGAGGGGAGGAGCAAGAAATTGTCAGTTGCATTAGCCATCACTAGTGAGGGAGCTACACAGGATCCAAGTCACATCTTACAGACTTTCCTCATCTTCTATGTGAAGACTGCAAGGTGTTTGAATGAGAGAGTACCTTGGAAGATTCCCTAGTATCTTCCTATGATATCTTATACACTTTCTAATAATCAATAAAAGTGCTACTTACCAATGCCCTCAGGCTTCATGAGTTCCATCCAAACTACTCTTCATGTACCCGACCCTGTCAGGATACTGTGAATAAGAAGGAGGGTTCTTGCTATTCAGGTGGGGCACATAGTGGCGAGCAGAGGCGTCTTACGAGTGGCACTGGGACTCTAGTTTATTTGATGAAGTAACTGGCTGATGGAGGGCTTAACTCTTAGCTATGGCTAATGTCAGCTTGATGTGAGATTCGTGAGAACATCCAAATGTTGAGTAGACACTCATTGCAGGCACTGCTTTACTCAGCATCCCCTGAAAGTTTATGAGTTCACATATAAATCATTAATTATTTTGTTTTGGCTGAGACGTTTACATTCATCAATTTCTTTTCTAGTAAATATTTCTTTTTAGTCAATATTTTCTAAATATTTAGAATTTCCATTTAGTCAATTTCTTTCTAGTCAATATTTTTACTAGTTAATATTAATCAATATTCTTTTCTAGTTCAACCCAAATTTATTTCTTTTTTAAATTTTAAAGTGAACAAAAAACACAATAAAAACAATGGTATAAAGTTTTAAAACAAGATTTTCACAGATCTAGAGAAAACATTCCTAAAATTCATCTGGAACCAGAAGAGGCCTAGAATAGCAAAAGCAATCCTGGGAAACAAAAGAAAGGTAGAAGACATCGCAATCCCTGACTTGAAATTATAGTACAATGCTACTGTGATAAAATCAGCATGATACTGGTAAAAAAACAGACATGAAGATCAAGGGAACAGATTAGAAGATGCAGAGACAGCTACAAATACATTCAGTCACCTTATTTTTGACACAGGGATGAAACATGTTTACTGGGAGAAAGATAGCCTCTTTAAAAATGGTGCTGGAAAAACTGACTTTCTATATGCCCAAGACTAAAACTAGACCCCTATCTATCACCATGCACTAAAATAAAGTCAAAATGGATCACGATCTAAATATCAAAACAGAAACACTACATCTACAGGAAGAGAAAGTAGGTAAAATTCTCAAAGACATAGGGGTAGGCAGAGTTCATGAACAAAAAACAAACTGCACAGGAAATACTTCAAAGATTCAACAGCTAGGATCTCATCTTACTGAAAAGTTTCTAAACATCAAAGGAAATCACCAACAGAGCAAAAAGAAAACCCACAAATTGGGAAATAATTTTACCCAACTGCCCCTCAGACAAAGGACTCCTATCTAGAACATATAAAGAACTGAAAAAAATTAGGCCCCCAAAATTCAAAGACCCAATCCAAAAATGGGCATCTGAGATGAACACATATTTCTCAGATGAAGAAATATTAATGGCAAATAAATATATGAAAAAATGTCCAACATCATTAATCGTTTGAGAAATGCAAATAAAACAACACTGAGATATCATCAGCCCACAAAGAATGGCTATCATTAACAAATCAACCAATGACAAATGCTGGAGAGGCTGTGGGGAAAAAGGAACACTTCTCCTCTGCTGGTGGGAGTGTAGACTGGTACAAACACTGTGGAAATCAGTCTGCAGATTAATCACAAAACTAGGATTGGAAGTCCCACTTAACCCAGCTATTCCCCTTTTGGGTATTTTCCCAGAAGAATTAAAAATACCACACCACAGTGATATATGTGCACCCATGTTTATAGCAGCACAATTTGTCAAAGCTAAATCTTGGAAACAACCCAAATGCCCATCAACTGAGGAATGGATAAGAAAGATGTGGTATTTCTATACAATGGAGTTTTACTCAGCTATAAAAAAGATAAACTCGAGGCTTTTATAGGTCAATGGGTGCAACTAGAGACCATACTCATAACTGAAATAAATCGGACTCACATGTGTAAACATCACATTGTCTCCCTGGTGTAAGAACATGAAAGAGTAAATAAAACCCAAAATGTACCATAGATAATAATAAAAAGAAAGAAACTGCTCAAAGGAAGGAACAATTAGGATGAGGGAAAGAAGAAAAAGCATATATATATGGATCGGTGGCATAACTGTACTGTTGATGTCTGATGGTTTGTTGAGGGGAACAATTAATGATTAAAAGTTTCTTTCCTTTTTTAAAAACTATTTTGACCAATTTTGCATGCCTGTATCTGGTAATCTGAGCAATTTATGTGACAACAGCAATTTGCCATATAACAGCCAATGGTGAATTCCTACACTCCTGGCTAGTGCCACTGTGTATTGTCTCTACATTCTTTTAAATTATTATTTACTTATCCTCTTTAATGATTGATCAATCTTCTATTCATATATCTGGCGATCTTAGCAACTTTGTTGAAGATAACAATATGTAATATAACAACCACTGATAATCCCTATCATTTGGTTAGAAACGCTGTATCATTTTATTTAATTAGTTTTTATTTTAAAGATAAAAGAATATAAACCCAAATAACACAAAAACAATAAGGAAATACAAAATTATGGAACAGATAGTAGGGAACTGACAATGGATGCTGTATTACATAATATTATCTTCACATTTGTTAGTTATAAACCAGAATATCACAAAAACATTAAAGGAAATACACAACTATAGAGAAGATATTGGGGAATTAACAATGGATGCAGTATTACAAAATTTTATCTTTGCTTTTGTTTACTCAATTATACAAATAATGGCATATTTGATTAATTAAACAGTTTTCTCCACCCTCATCTCCATTGTTCTCCCTCTCAATCAGTCGTCTTCCTTCTGATAATAACTGTACTTTTTGGTTTATTTACTCCTTTGGGCTCTCACATTGGAAAGGCACATGGCTGCTTCAAATTATGCTGTAACAAACATGGGTGCACTCACATTACTATGGCACTAGGTAGAAAAACACCCATCCTTAAAGACAGTATATAGGCAGGGAACCAGATACCTTATGGGCAGCACCCCAGTGATAAGCTCTCAAGGACCTGGGGGGTCTGGTCGAGTCTGCGGGTTTGCCCCTGTTGACTGCTGAGCTCCACCCTGATGAGATGCTCCCAGGGGTCTGGCCGGGTCCAGGTGACACCCCCATGGACTGCCGGGCTGTGCCCCAGCAAGGCACTCCTGGGGGCCTGGTCAAGTCCACTGGGTCACCTACACAGACTTCCGGGCTGTGCCCCAGCAAAGCACTCCTGGGGGCCCAGTCGAGTCCTCAGAGTCTCCCAATGGTCCGCCAGGCTCTGCCCCAACAAGGCCCTCCCAGGGGTCTGGTCTAGGTCCTCAGGGTTTTCATGTAGCCTGAGGGGAGCCCCACACCTCAAACCCACCTGTCTTCTTCTTGTCATTCTCATGTTGCTATAATCCAGTGTCTGAGTGGCAGTCCTCCGGGAGGACCTTTCTCTGCTCCTTACCCGGTCACCATCCGGGCTGGGCTTCCTCTGCTCCAGTTTGGGTCCAGTTCTTGGAACTTTGCTCTCCTCTTGCCGAGTCAAGAGGCTTCTACGAGCGTGGAATTCTGAAGCTGAAGCTGTGAGCGTAGGAATGAGGGAGCGGGCTGAGGACGTGTGTGGAGGGGTGACGCCCTCTTCCTCCTCCTCCTCTTCCTCTAACTGTGCCATGGCGGCTGCCTCAGCTGTTTCTCAGGAAGGAGTCTTGTTTACTCTTTGTGAGGGTTTCTATTCTCATTTCAAATCCTTTGATACTGGGCACAAGTGGCGTGAAGTCTGCCCCACCCGTGCTCACTGAGGTAGTCCAGGGTGAGTACTAAGTTTAGTTATTAGTTTTAAGAGACAATTAGAGGAGTTTCTTGGGTCTTCTGTGTAGAGTATGTTGTCATCTCTCAATCTCCAGGACTGCTGCTTTTCTTATATTTTGTCTCTGTGGGTTGATAGAAGGTTCATATTTGCAAGTGATATGAAGTCCCTCATGGTGCTTATAGCAGTAGCAAGCCTTTAGCCCTCCAGGTCGTCACTGACCTGGCTGCTTTTGCTGACCCATGGCTGTTGCTCCTCTTCTGGGTTGAGAGCCAGGGATCTCGGGGGGGCCAGCACTGGGGGTGGTGGCCTACAGAGCACATTCCCAGGGTGGGGCGGGGCTGCAGGCAGCCCGCCCGAGGTCAGCTCCATGTCACGGGCTGCAGTTCCTGGCGGCAGCAGTGAGCATGGCACGGGCTCCAGTCTGAATTTGGAGGCACCTTGGAGCCTCTGGGAGGCTGGATGCACTGAGGGACTGAGCAAAGGCGATGAAAGGGTAGCTGTGGTGGGTGAAGTGCACGGGGCGGGGTGGGGCCAGACTGGGGCAGGTGTGTGTGCAGCACGGCTGCCACAGCCGGTGGAGGAGGCTGGGGTCTCTCTGCTGCTGCATGCTCCGCCCTTGGAGTCAGTGCTCTGAGCCTGTGTCTCCACAGCACTTCCTAACTGCCACTGCTCCCTCTCTGGGCTGTGTCTCCTCTGTTCTGGTTTTGGCCCAGCCCTGAGATCCTTGCTTTCCTCCAGCCAAGTTGGGAGGCCCCTGTGAGCACAGGCCTCCCAAGCTGAAGCTTTGAGCACAGGAATGAGGGAGTGGGCCAAGGGTTTGCATAGAATGGGTGACTCCCTCCTGCTTCTCCTCCTCTTCCTCCAACTGCACCATGATGGCTGCCTGAGCCTCTTCTCTGGGCGGGGTCTAGTTTGCTCTTTCTGATGGCCTCAACTTTCATTTTAAAACGTTCCTGGGACCAGGGAACCCGCATCTCTCCCTCCTATCCTTCTCATGTTGCTATAATCCAGTGTCTGGGTGGTGATCCTCCAAGAGGATCTTTCTCTGCTGCTTACCCGGTCACTGTCTTCCCAGAAGTCCAACCCTGTATCATTTTTAATGTCCTTGCTTTGTATTGTTTGTATTTTGCTTTTGTTCTTTTTTGTACTATTGTATTTAAAATAAAAAAAAGATTCTAGGAGAGTGACAATGGTTAGTGCATTGTGTATTGTTATCTTCAAAGTAGTTGCTCATATCACAAGATATAGGAATGAAAATTGATCAAACAATATAGGCATAAGCTTTTCAATGAACTAATAGCAATTAGTACTATAATTATCTTAACTCTCTCTCTCTCTCTCTATATATATATTCCTTTTCAATTCCTTCTTTTTTCCTTTCCTGCATTCCAGTTTCTTTCGTTTTGAGCAATTTCTTCCCATTTCACAATATCTAGTGTATATTTTTGGTTTTATTTACTCTTTCAACTCAGGTTTCTTATAGTTATATACACATATGCTAATCAACTGTATTGATCAGTTTCCCATTGCCATAACAAAATACCTGAGGTAATAAGTTTATAAAGATAAAAGATTTACTTTGGTTCATGGTCTAGAGATTTCAGTCCAAAGTTGAGTGGCTCCATCCAATTAGGCTTCTGATGAAGGTGGCACATCATGGCAGGAGTGTGTGGAAGAACAAACCACATTTGCTTTAATAGTCAAGAAACAGAGAGGAAAGGAAAAGCCCAGAGTATAACATTCTCCTTTGAAGGCTCGTTTCCAGTCACGTAAGGCCCACCAGATCCATAGCATCTCCCAGTAGAGCCACACTGGAGACCAAGCCTTTGACTCACGGACCTTTGGAAATCACTCAAACTGCAGCATGCACCATACACTTGAGACTAGGATAATAGGCAGTGAAGGTAAAGTAAGGTGCTGGGTACAAGGTGAAATGGATAATGAACGTTCGGGTCTACCCCTTGTCTTCCTCTCTTAGAGGCAAGGACAGAGGTAGACAAAGAACAGAAGAAAAGAGGAAAGTAGAGGAGGAAGGAGAAGAGAAGATATGAGAGAGAGAGAGAGAATTTGAGAATTTGAGTTGTTTCTAGAATAGGATTGGAAGAACTGACAAACACATTTCTGCTGCTATCTGCTAGCACACTGAGAGTTTTCTTTTCCTGGTGGACTGGTTAAAGTGTATTCAGTACTTGTGTCAGAAACAGAACAGGCTCTTTCTCTTTCAGACATTAAGCTCAGTAGGAGGCAATTTCTGTTAATATCTGAAAATCCGGGGAGGCTTATGACTGCCTTTCAATTACCTTGGTCTTTTAGGTAGTTCACACATTTTGGCACCAGAAAGTTGGTGGCATCATAGGAGTCCCTGCTGTGACAACCAAAGACCTACAATTTATCTTTCTATTTATTCATGTCCGGCTCTGAGGGCAATGCTCCGGCTCTACACTCAAAATATCAATTGCATAGGAAAATTTGCTTTCTCAGCCAAGGGTTAACAATACCAGATGGAAAGACTGTGGTTGTTTCAGAAGGGTGGGCTGGAGGTGAGAAGGTGGGCAGGAGAAGAAAAAAGAACACCATAATGTTCTTTTCTGGTTCACAGGCTGAGGATAATTTTCTATGCTAGGATAAACATAAAGCGTTACTTTGCTCTCTTAACACTGTTATTTCCATGCACCTTTATGAGAAGAAATTGGTAACTGAGTTCCAGAGGAGGGGCTTCAATACAAAATAGACCAATGCTGTTCAAGAAAGAGGCTCTTTCAGGGCTACTTTGCAGTTAAGAATGGGGTTGGACATTGCCCAATTAAGTTCTTAGGCAAGCCTCTGAGACTATTTGGAGAATGCAGTAGGTAGTGGAGAAGAAGGGATTTCTTTTTTTTTTTTTAATTTTATTTTAAAGACAAAAGAATGGAGACATATGAACCAGAAAAGCCATAAACAATACAGAAAATACAAAGTTATACAGCATATAGTAGGGAATTAGAACTGGATGTTGTATTACATAGTTATCTTCACATTAGTTAACACAAAAACATTAAAGGAAATACCAAATTATAGATAAGATAGTAGGGAATTTGCACTGGATGCTGTATAGTATAAAGTTATCTTCACTTCTGCTAGTACAAAAACGACTGAGGAAATACAGAATTATAGAGAAGATAGAAGGGAATTAGCTCTGGATGCTGTCCTACATAATGTTACCTTCATCTTTGTTACTCAGGTTACACAGATGATGGCCCTTTTGATCAGTTCGTTTTTTCTCCTCCCTCATCTCCGTTGCCCTACCACTCAAT
>PVLD010006941.1:0-65669 GCA_004027595.1 Dinomys branickii | reverse complement strand
TCCCGGCTCCACCCTGTCGTCGTGCTATGGGTGAGGGCGGGTCCAGACCATGTGGCTCCAGCATTACCGTTCCCCACCCCAAGAAGGGATTTCTTATCTTGTGTTTTTCAGTGGCTCACAAATTGAAAAAGAAGTATGGGTCATATATTTGGAAAATTATTTCCCCAAATTTATTTTGCCTTCAGGATAACTACATATTTCAATAAATAATATCCAGGTCAGTTTGTCCAGAAGGAATACAAATAGGTAAGAATGTTTTGTTGGCTAAATAAAGTATGATGTAAAAGTAAAAACAAATGCTGTTTTTTTGGCCATGATTAGTGATTTTATAATACATTGACACAGATGACAGACAGACAGACACACGTTTTGTGATGAACTCCGTTGTCCCTCATACCCCTCCTCCTTGATTCTGTCATTTTTTTTTTTTTTACTCTTCCAGGGTAAGGAATATCTGCAGGAAATGAGCAATAAAGAGGAATTCGAGAAAATGATAACGCATAGGCTTGTGGTTATATGAAATCACCGGTCAGAAAGCTCAAGATTAGCTTCCACGCTGCGGCCACATCGGAGTGACCAGGCCTTCTCTAGTGCTACACTTAGGTAGCTGAAAGATAATGGTGGGGTTGGAGACTAGCTTGTGTAATGAAAACAGTATTAGAAACCTTTAGCTGTACTTTCAGTCTGTTGAAGGATTCCAGAAGAAATGCCTCATGAATTTTATCCTCTAAAACTATGGCAGTGGAGGGGCAATTCCAGATAATTCCTCTGGTTTCTTTCACTGGAAGCATTATTTATTTCTTCATATCTGTAATCTTTATTCTCCTGTTTCCTGGCAAGATTGCCTTAATTACAAGGATAGCCAAGCTAAAATTTCCTAATTTACCCACAGAGCACTGGCTCTCACTCTTGGGTTAAAAGGGCAGACCACGGAGTTGCAACATAACAGAATTAATAGCCCTACACAACAGTGTTAGCCCATTAGGCAATTTATGTGCACCATAGAATCTTTGTCCTATAATAAACATGAGTTAAAAATTTTTACATGTACAAATAATAGTGAGGTAAGCAATAGCAGTGAGACTAAAAAATTCTGTAACTTCTTCAGAAGTACTTGAACAAATTTTTTCTTTGTGATTATTTCTTTGAGTCCTTCAAGGAGCCTTCCACACTTGAATAATATGCTCGCATTTCAATTCTGGCTAAATCACACACAGCCTTTAGAAGACTGAGCAGAAAGACAAGCATCAAGGAAGATCAGTGGTGACTCTCTGAGGAGGAATCATAGAGATTGGAATGGATTAATAGAAATAATTATTGTAGAAAGAATAGAGACCAAAATTTCTCCTGACACAAAGGCTGACTGTGTTTGTTGCTTGTATTAAGAGAGTAAGAATACAGTACTCTGATTGGGCACAGCCATGGTTGTGAAGCATCCAGAGCAGAAGTATCAGATGGTGAGCTTGGAGGAACCACCTGATCTTTAGCCTGCTAAGAAACACAGTCCTAGGGGATGTGGCCACATGGGGTGGGATAAGCAGCTGGTTTTATATACCACCAAGTTTATGTAAATATTTGGAATCTATTGATAAATTTGTTAATATTGTTAATAAATTGTAGAACCAACATTATTTGAACAATGTTTCTGTGTCAGATTTATGAATGCCTTTTAGGTGCTGAAATTTGAATGTTTGTGTTCCACACAATTCATACATTGAAACCTAACTCCAAGGTAATGATATAAAGAGATGGGCATTTTAGAAAATCATTAGGATTTTTTTTTTAACCCTGATTCCAAGACCAGAGAAAAACTTAGCCAAAGAACAGAACTATAGGCCAATCTCTTTAATTAATATAGATGCAAAAATTCTCAATCAGATACAGATGAACAGAATGCAGCAAATCATCAATAAGATCATACAACATCACCAAGTAGGATTCATTCCATGGATGCCGGCAGGGCTCAACACACACAAATCAATATGCCGCATGTTTCTATTTAGAAACAAGGTCAAAAACCACTTCATCATGTCAATAAATGCAGAAAAAGCATTTGACTAAATTTGACATCCATTCATGATTAAAACTCCAAAAAAATAAGAATAGAAGGTGTTTATTTCAATCTGATAAAATCCATCTATGACAAATCAATAGCCAACATCATACTAAATGGAGAGAAGCTGAACCATTGTTACTAAAATCACGAACAAGATAAGGATGTTTGCTATCACCTCTTCTGTTCAATATAATTCCAAGACAAGAGAAAGATATAAAAGCAGTGTGGATAGGGAAGGAAGAAGTATTATTTGCTGATGATATGATCCTCTACATAGAAGACCCTAAAGCTCCATAAAAAGACTCCTAGAACTAACATCCAAATTTGGTAGCATAACAGGATACAATGTCAATTCTCAAAAATCAATGGCATTCCTATGCATCAATAATAAACTCACCAAGGGGAAAATTAAAGGAAACAATACCCTTCACAATAGCATCAACAAAAACAAAATACTCAGGAATTAACCTAACCAAGGAAGTAAAAGACTTCTACAACAAAAACTGTAGTGCTCTGAAAAAAGAGATTGAAAGGATATCAGAACATGGAAAGATATCTCCAGTTTCTGGATAGGTAGAACCAATATAGTCAAAATGGTCATACTTTCCAAACTGTCCTATAGTTTTAATGCAGTTCCAATCAAAATACCAGTAATACTTTTTTGAGAACTGGAGAAAGTCATCCTGAAATTCATATGGAATCAAAGCAGACCTAGAATAGCAAAAACAATTCTAGGGAGCAAGGTAAAACCAGGGGCATCACAATCCCAGACTTAAAGTAATACCACAAAGCTACAATGATAAAAACAGCATGGTATTGGCAAAAAAGAAAAACTAGACCCATGGATAAATGGGACAGAACAGAAAGATACAGAAAAAATGCTAGGCACATTTAACTATGTTATCTTTGACAAAGAGGCCAAATCCCTTTGCTGGAGGAAAGATAACCTCTTTAATAAGTGGTGTTGGATAAATTAGCTATTCATATGCCAAAGCATATGGAACATAGACCCATATCTTTCACCATGCACTAAACTAAAATGAAGATGAATCAAAGATCTAAACATTAGAACGGAAACATCTAATCTGCTGGAAGATAAAATAGATAACTCTTCAAGATATAGGTGTAGAATTGCAAAAGAAATAATACCAAGAATCAACAAATTGAAAAGCTTCTACTCATCAAAAGAAAGCACTAACAGAATGAAGAGACAACCTGCAGAATGGAAATATTTTGCCAACTAGTTCTTAGAAAAATTCTAATATCTAGAATATATAAAGACCTCAAAAAATTAGATCTCCAATGTAAAGAACCAATCAAAAATGGGTATCTGAAATGAATACACAACTCTGAGGAAAAAATACAAATAACCAATAAATACATGAAAAATGTTCAACATTGCTGGCCATATGAGAAATGCAAATTAAAAGAATGCCTGAGATTACATCTTACTCTGAAAAGAGTGGCTACCACCAAGAAATCAACCAGTAACAAAAGCTGATGAGGCTGTTGAGAGAAAGAAACTTTTCCCCATTGTTGGTGGGACTATAAATTGATATAAGCACTATGGAAATCAGAATGGAGATTCCTTAAAAAATTAAAATAGAAATTTCATTTGACCCAGCTATTCATCTTCTAGGTATTTTTCCAAAGGAGTTAAAGACATTATAACAGTATCCACAGTGATGTATGGATACTCATTTATAGCAGTGCAATTAATTCATAATAGAAACAGTCTATATGTCTTAGAAATATTCTATATGTGTATTAATAAGGAATGGATAAAAATGTGGTATTTTTCACAGTAGAGTACTAGTCTGCTATAACAAAGGATAACCTCAAGTCATTTGTAGGAAAATAAGTGTACCTTGAGACGAATACTGTTAGGTGAAGTAAATCACACATGAGTTTAAATACTGCATGGTTTCTCTTATATGAAAAACTATATATATATGCATACATATAGTATGAAATAAATAACAGATGATGGGAAAGAAGAGAAAAATGGTATTGTAATCCAGTGTGAACAATGTATATAAATACATGCCTTGACTTGGTATAATTATCTTACATGTCTTATAGTTTCCTTGCCCTATTGGTCCAGTTTTCAACCTGTATATATGATAATCAGCTATATAAGGTCTCATAAGTTAAATAAAAAAATCTGATGTTGGAAAAATAAAAGGAGGTAGCAGGTAGGGGGAAAAAGAATTGAGATGTGTTATGTGTATGTACCAATTCCCTACAGTGAATGTAACCATTATGTACTACAAATGTACTAATTAAAGAAAAAAAGGAAGAGTTATTAGGATTTTATCTCCATGAGTAGGACTGGAGCCTTTATAAAAGAACCTACAGGAACTTATCACCTTGTGGAGATGTACCAGGAAGCCACCACATATGAGGAGGGGTCCTTATCATATGCTGAATCTGCTGGAATCCTAATATTGGACTTCTTATATTGGAACTGTGAGCAATGAATTCTTTGTTTATAAATTACCCAGTCTCTGATATTTTGTTATAGCAACCTGAATGGACTAAAATGTACTACTCATTTAATCTCCAAAACAGCACATTCAGGAAAAAAATCATCTTAATTTTGCAGGTATGGAAATAGATGTACTTAGAGATTATAAGACTTTCTCAAGGCCCAGATAGAAAGTTGGAGCCAGAATGAGAAAAAGAGTCCTGGTAATTCCTTCCAGCATGAATCTTTGTACTACTAGAGTTTAGATAGTTAACCAGTGGTGAAGTGTGTTTCTTATGGGTGGTCTATCTAATTTATATTAGTCAATCTCTGAGAAAGGTTCTTTATTGAATGCACAAATGGATGGGTAGTGGCAGTATAAAGAGGTACCAAAATTTTATTTCAGTGGATTTGTACTCTTATTGAGAATTACCTGTAGTTCTCAGATGGCTCAAATGAAATTCTATTAATGTTTTTTGACATTCTGAAACCTTCCTGTGCAATGCTATAACTAATGGCTATCCATGGCTGTTTAATTAAAATTAAGGCTTTATGAAAATGTGATTCTTCAGATATATATTAGGTACATTTCAAGGGCTCTGTTGCTGCATGTGACTCATGGCTACCATATTGATCAGTGTAGAAAGAAAAATTATTTCCATCATTGATGGAAGTTTTATAGGACAGGGCTACTTTGAAGAGTTATTTAATCTGCCAAAAAGGTCACTTAAACCCCTTTTCCTGCCTTCTTTTTCTTGCCATTTCATGTATGTTATGCTTGGGAATAGCTTCTTTTTTTTTTTTTTTTTTTTTTTTTTTTTTTTTTTTTTTTTTTTTTTTTGTCTTTTTTATTTGAGACAGGGTCTCGCTATGCAGTTCATGCTGGCCTTGAGCTCATCTTGTAGCCCAGGTTCGTCTTGAACTTGCAATGATCCTCCTGCCTCAGCATCCCAAGTGCTGGGTTTACAGGCACATGCCACCATGCCTGGCTGGGAACAGCTCTGACTCCATTAAGAATTTAATGAAAACTTTTATCCAGAAAATGCACTTCTGCAATTACGTAGAAATTTGCATAAAATTTTGGTGATATCACAGACCTTGTGTAATAGTTACCTACTGATACATAGAAAATTGCCTGAAAACACAGTAACTTAAAATATCAAAGATTTATCATCACACAGTTTTGTGGTTCAGGAATTTGAGAACTTAATGTTTCTGGCTTAGAACTCTTATTAGACTGCAAGATAGTTGCCAGATGTAGTGCATATAAGATTCTTAGGTAAATTTAAATTTTAGATAAAAAATAAATAATTTTTAGCACAATGTATGATTAAGATAAGGGGTTACTGAAAAAATTGTTTGGTGTTTAATTGAAAACCAAATTTAGCTGGGCATCCTATATTTCATCTTACAATGCTAGGTTCCAGTTAGAGAGTCATCTGAAGATTTTATGCTCATGAATCTGTTCTGAAGATGACTCATCTTCAGGCTTTGTAGGTTAAGGCTGGTTCTCCATAGAAGGCACATGGAGCTTTCTGTGTCACAGGCACAAGTTTGCTGTGAGTGTCCTCTGGTATGTCAGCTGGTTTCCTCCACAGTGAATGATTTAAGAGAGCACAATGCCATTTGTGAGCTTCTCTTAGAAGCCATAATCCACCATCCTGAGTTGCACTGGTCAGTGCTACTCACTGAGGGTGTCACTACCAAGAGGCCGGAACCACTGGGGAGCACCATGGAGCTGGCTCTCTCCTCTGGAATACATATACGGATTTCATAGAATATCAACTCCATGAGGGTACACATCTATTTCTTCTTTTTTTATTTTAAAGACAAAAGAATGGAGATATATAAACCAGAGTAACACAAAAACAATACAGAACATACAAAATTATAGAGAAGATAGTAGGGAACTACCACTGGATGCTGTATTACATAATGTTATTTTCGCATTTGTTAACACAAAAACAGTAAAGGAAATGCCATATTATAGAGAAGATAGTAGGAAATTAACACTGGATGCTGTATTACATACTGTTATTTTCTCATTTGTTACTCAGTTATACAGATGATGGCTTGTTCAGTTAATCAATTTTCTCCACCCTCATCTCTGTTGTTCTACCACCCAATCAGTCATCTTCCCTCTGATAATAACTGTACTTTTTCATTTATTTACTCTCTCAGGCTTTCACATTGGGAAGAGACATGGTTGCTTCAAATTATGCTGTAACCAACATTTGTGCACACAAATTGCTACGGCAGGAGGTGGAAAAGCATCCATCCTCAAAGAAGATAGATAGGCAGGGAACCAGGTTCACTATGGTCAAACCCCCTTTGATAAGCCCTCAAGGCCATCGAGGAATTCGGTCCAGTAGGTGGAGTTACCCAGTGAACCGCCAGGCTCCACCTTGATACAGTGCGTCCAGAGGCCTGGGTGAGTCCTCAGGGTTGCACCAGTGGACTGCTGGGCTCTGCCCTGGTGAGCTGCTCCCGGGACCCCAGTCAAGTCCACAGGATCATCCCTGCGGACCATGGGGCTCTGCCCCATTGAGGCACTCCCAGCTGGGCCAAGGAGCTCCCAGGGCCCTGGTCCAGGCCTTCAAGGTTCTCATGTAGCCTGGAGGGAGCCCCCTCCCCCCTCAGGCTGCTGAGCCCCAGGGGTCCCCTCATAGGCCACTAGTGTCTCCCTGCCAGCCACCTATGACTCTTTGAAGGCTATCCCCACCCAGCTAGAGTGCCAGATCTGCACCCTAGTTTCAGGTCTTCGCCTCCTCCCACCTCTCAATCTCCAGTGCTGCCACACCCCTCCCCTTGCAGCCGGGCACTGGGCGAACTTACAATACTGGGCACAAGTGGCGTGAGGTCTCCCCTACCTGTGCTCATTGTGGCAGTCCAGGTTGTGTACTGAGTTTAGTTATTAGCTCTAGGAGAGAACTGGAGGATTTTCTTGGGTCTGCTGTGTAGAGTATGTTGTTGTCTCTCAGACTCTAGGACTACTGCTATGGGTTCATACAAGGCTCGTATATGAAAGCAGTATGAAGTCCCTCTTGGTGCTCATATTAGTAGTTTAGGGTGAGTCCTAAAGCCTGTGGACTCAGCACATTGCTGTCAGGAACATATGTTGAGTGCTTGGGCCACCAAGACTCAAGGTCCTCAGATAGGGAGTTCAGGGTGGGAGCTGAAGTCTGGTAACTCAGCTCGTGCTTCCTGCTTGGTGTTGGAGTGAGAAGGGCATGGGGCCGTGTGGTCCACCTCCATCTGCAGCTCTATCTTACTGTTGTGCTCCAGTTCCCATTTGATCTTTGGCTGGATCCCTGGGAATTGCAGTGGCCCTGGGGTTGCTGGTGCTCTCTGCTGCTCTCTGCTGGTAGTTGCTCACACAGTGGAGAGGTAGGAGGCCACAGCCTCTGGGCAGGTGTAGAGCCGGGTGTGGTGGGCTGTGTACTGGTTGCTTTGACTCTGCCTTGCCTCAGGGCACTGACTAAAAGGTTGCTGCAGGGTGGGGATTCTGTTTTAGTGGCTGTTATAACTTGTCATCCTCACACTGGGTTCAACAGCACCTCCCGCCCGCTGCTGCCTCTTTTGTAGGCTTCACTCTGTCCTGTCCAGTTCTGGACCGGCTCTTGGAACTCCGCTCTCCCCTGCCTGAGTGGGAGGCTCCCATGAGCATGGGTCTCCGAAGCTGAAGCTGAGTGCTGGAATGAGGGAGCGGGCTGAGGGTGTGTTTGGAGCAGTGACTCCCTCCTTCTCCACCTCCTCTTCCTCTAACTGCACCATGGCGGCCCTCTGAGCTTTACCTCCAGGAGAGGTCTTGTTTGCTCTTTCTGAGGGCTTCAATTCTCTTTTCAGATCCTCCTTGGGTCCAGGGGACCCACTTCTCTCCCTCTTGTCTTTCTCCTGTTGCTATATTCCAGTGTCTGGGTGGCGATCCTCCAGGAGGATCTTTCTCTGGTGCTTACCCGGTTGCCATCTTACAGATCCATTTCTCATTCTTGTAGCCCCAGTGCCTATAACAATGCTTTATAAAATTATAGGTAGTCAGTGAATATTTATTAGATAAATAAACAAAAGGACTCTTGGTTCAGAAGTTTTGAACTGAAGGTCATTTTTGGCTTCTGGATTCTATAGCAACAAAAGATGCTTCCCCTGAGGAGTTTGGGAGTGAAGAGATTAGATTGAAAACAATAGGAATTTTCAGGGATATTTGATAGAGTTATATTAGTGATGATACTAATAAACAGTTCTGATGTCGATGTTGAATAAGTACCAACTTCCATGTAACAAACTTCTTTTTATGTACCTAATTTCAAGTATGCAACTGTTTACTTAAACATCATGGCAAGAGTAAAGAACTGTTATCCAGATTTGAAGAACGCTAGCATACATATCCTATATATACACCATAGACATGCAGTACTGCAGTAGGTTAAACATGGAAGGGAAACCATAAGGTCTGATAGAACTTAAGAAAGGGTCTTTTGAAAAAAAGACCTGGCATAGTCTTGATGCATAAATTACAACCTAGGAGATAATAGGTAGGTTAAGGTTTATTATAAGCCTGTATTTTGGGAAGAGTGTGTGTAGTAATTCAAAGCTGACAGTTATGAGCATAAAGGGTTATACATGGAAATAACAGTAGCCCTCTTTTTAGTTCAGTAGAATTGTGTCAGGCTCTGTCACTTTTTGATGTGTGCTGGGACTTGAGCATCCTGAGATAGAGGGCTAACTTGTGCAAAGCCGTGTGGCTGTCACTGCTCTAATCACAGGCTTTTCTTGAAATGAATTTATGAGATTTATTGTTTTACTAGTGGAAACCACTAAGGAGATTGTAGAGAATGAAGACATTCTGACCCAAGATTCCCATCCGAGCCACCATCTTTTCACAAATGTATGAGTTAACACTAGGATGACAGCAGTCGGTTTTAGAAAAAGCCCAACAATTTATTTCTTGATGGCTTACAGAGGGATACTTGTCTCTTTGCACCTTCTCAGGAGGGTCTGCAAGGCAGCTTCGGCTGCTCTTTGGACACTGATGCAGGGGTCTAGCCGAAGTGCTTGGAGCCCTGAAATGGAAAGAGTAGCTAACATAAGTGAATGAAGAGAGTCAGACCCCAGCAGAAAGAACATCCTGAGCCAGTGCCTGATTTACAAGGTACTGTAAAGCTATCATTGAGAGTCAAACTCATGTGGGACTTAGGTCCTAATGCTCACAATTTACTCTCAAGGGGAGAATTTGGAGCTACAAGTTGAGAAATTCTCTTAACATTGAAGAAAGGGAAGAATGGCTGTGGGTAGTTCAGTGGTAAAAGTCTGGGCTTAGTGTGAGTGAGGCCCTGTGCTCAAATTACAGAAAGAGAGAGAGAGAGAGAAAGAGAGAGAAAAACTGAGAGAGAGAGACAGAGAGAGAGACAGAGTCAGAGAGAGACAGAGGACAGAGAGAGACAGAGAGACAGAGACAGAGAGAAAGAGAGGGAAAAGAAGGGACAGGGAGGGAGGGAGGAGGGGGAAGGGGAGCAGTTCCTGAGCTGCAATCAGTAGGTTTACACAATTAGAAAATTATAGTCTGTTGGGAATGACACATACAAAGGTTTGTAGCTGGAGCTTGCTTTAAATTGTATAGAAATTTTAAGGTCTAGAAAGCCTCACAGACAGTGATTGTAGACTGAGATTTTCTAGGGATAGATCTGATTAAAATGTGTTCCATGCATGTATGAAACCCTATCAAACCTCAATCTTTTATAAAATTAATGGGCACTAATAGATACATTTTGTAAAAGACTTTCAGTTTCTGAGCTCATATGGAATTTTGAGCTATAACAGCTTGTTTCCCTAAAATATAACAGTAGGCTGGATAGAAACTAGGTTGGCACTCACGTGTGGTCAGCTGTTCTCTGTCTAATAATTCCATATACTGGCTGGTCAAATTGAGGACAATGGCATCTAAATTCAATGGAGAAAAAGTGTATCATGTAAGAGTCTTTACCTGATCAGAAGGTAGATGGTCTGGTGACTGAATGAGCAGATTCTGTAACTTCCTCTGCATCCCTGCCCTGGGATGGTGTTAGGAGAATCTGTACTGGGTTTTGAGCCCTGTGCCTGGAAATGGTCACTCATTCCAAGTGTACATGAGAAAACACAAAAGGGACTTCTGGGGGGCAGGTATTTTTTAGGCTTTACACTTTTGTTGGTATATTCTTCTATTAAACAAATTTATAGTGTAGTTGTTGCAATCATACGTACAATCCAGTAAGGAATCCATAGGTTTTAATTTGGTCTTAAAGATGTCTAGGCTGGGTTAATTGGAACAACCCACAGGATATAACCTACAATTTCATAATGGAAAATCTTCAGAGATTCATTTTATTTTTTCTCCATGTTAACAATTTGACAGAGAGGTAATGCTGAGAAGTTAACTGTCCAGAATCACACTGCAGAACCAAGATCTGATGGTCTTCACATCAACATGCTTTCTATTTGTATCATGTTGCTGCTCACACTCTCAGCTTGAAATGAGGTTGGAATGCTGAATATGGTTTTGGTTAAGTGATGAGGTAAAGGAAAGCATGAAAAGGCAATAGGCTTGCAGCAAAGACTTGGGTGAGACGAGAAAGCAATGACTTAGAACCAGAAGGAGCATGGAAAGTTCAGCAGGGAAACATTCTGATTGGAGGACAGTGAATGATGGTTAAGTCAAGAGGTTATAAACTTTTGTCTTTGAAAGAAAACACACTCTCTTTCTGGTCTTTTTTTCCAGGGAAGGGGTTGGGAACTGAGGATCACACCAATTATACCAGTGTTCAACTTGTGTAGCTTTTTCAAAGTAAATACTAGATAGGAAAGAACAGACATCTCTGAATAGGGAATGTGGATGTGAGCTCACCTGTGAGTTTGACAGCTGTACTCCTGATCACCTCCCAGCTGCTCGTAAAAAAGGTGAATGAGTGTGTGTGGAGAATCCACAGAATTTCCTGATTTTTCTTGGCCTACAAGAGATGAATGTTACAAAAAGGGCACCTGGAAAGTGACTGTGAAGGTTGAACTAATTGTGTCAACTTGATTGGTTTAAGGAGCACCAAGGGAATTAATGAAGTACATTTCTGGGTGTTCCCGGGTGGCAAGGAGGTGTGACCTTGGGTGCGATATCTGCTTTCTCACTTCTCCCTCTTTGGCACTGTTCCCCGACTCTGCTTCCTGGCTGCTTTCAACTATGTATCTTTGCTCTGCCATGGCCTCTGCCAGGGTGTTTCTGCTTTGGAGCCAACATACCATGGACCAAACATACCTGAAACTGTGAGCCAAATTAAATCTCCCTTTTAAATTGTGGGTATCTGTCAAGTGTCCCAGTAATGGGACACTGTTCCTTTATTTTCATCATTTTATAAGTCCTCAAATGGGAACTCTAAAGGCCAGTGAACATTCATGCAACCATTAATTAATTAGTTAACTGAAAGTTATCTTATAGCAATTTCAATTTATTCAGGAAGACACTAGCGATTAAGAACTAGTCAACAGATGTTAATTTTTGGAAACTAGGAGAGCAGATCCTAGTGGTAGGAGAAAGGAGAAGAGGGCAATGGGCAGAATCATTGTAATCCTTACAAGATGATCTCAGCTCTGGCCAGAGATTCCTTGTTATGTTGCTCAATTGGTTTACACTCCTGTTCTGCCTTTTCCAAGCAGCATCTGCTGCACACTCACCAATTTCACACAAAATTGCCTATAGAAATCTCTTGCTCTTGGTAGGTCTTGATTAAGGAGATGGTCTAGTACGCCATACAGTTCCTGAAGGCCCAGGAAAGGGAAGCAGGTGATCAAGACATCACGACAAGCCTAGGAAACAGTTTACTGGGTCACAGTCTATAAGGCAGGGATCTCATTCCAGAAAGGAAGAAATGCTGAGTAGTATTAGGGAAGTATTGGTAAAAGTCAGTGGTTCACAGAGCATTACTATCACTTCCAGTATTTTTTTTTCCAGTTTCAAGGATGGAACAGCAAACTTGGGAAGAGGTGACAAGAAAGAAACCAGAACTGGGGAAATAGTTTTCAGGTTCGGGTCTGAGGAGTGAGTTCAGATCTGGCTTCCATTTCAACTAGATCAGGCTTATTGGCACTTTTTAACCCTGGGAAGAATGGGAAGTGCAGGTGTCTGTGGAGGCCACTTACAGCTCCAATCTTGGGATTGGGATCCCAGAGGTGGAGAAGGAATGAAATCATGCTCTTTTTAATTTCTTCAGCAAAAAATGTCTTCCACTGTCTTCCCGTTAGGGAGGCCAGATTCTCAAATAAGATGATGGCAGTCAGCCTCACGTCATCTTGCTCCTGTGGAGACAAGAACACCCCCCATGCTATTCCCTGCCAGGGCCTCCGGGGCACTCCCTCTGCCTTGCCCTACTTCAAGAAAGAAAGCATGAAACATGGGCAGTGTTCTCTATGAATTAAAATAAATAATATATATTTTCCTTCTGGATGTTCTGTTCCCAATCCACATAAATTAAAACAAAACTAAGACAAAACATGAGCCTGGGTTTTCAGCGATGCTATACAGCTATAGGCTTGATTTCTGTCTTTGAATAACTAGTGAGAAAATATGGCTGCAGGAATGTGGAACAGGAACATTGGCACCAGAATGCTAGAGAAGATTTGTGTCAACTTTACACAAATTAACTAGAGTTGTGGGACCTTTAAATTGCCTAGGATACTGAACTCTTTTCTAAGATGCTAAATACTTTTTGCAGGGAGGTCAGAATTTGAGACCTTGAACCTCAGGTTACACAAAAAAGTGCCTGGCTCTTTTCTTGAGTATATGAAGTTGTGGCATTTCCTTGCTTTTTGTCCAGGATCGTGGGTGATGACTTCAGCAAACGAAAGATGAGTAGGAAGACTCCTATTGTCTAATGTATGTACTTTGCTGATATGGTTTAAAGTCCAGCAAAACAAAAATATGAAGTTAGATGAGTTTTCTGGAAGTTTTGTTTTTAGGCTTTAGAAAACTAGCTTAAAATGTGAACATGAATGCAGAGGGATAAAAAGAAACATGTCCTGGGTGGTAGACTATTATTTATATAAGCAATAAATCTCCCTAGTGTAAGAAACTGAGAGAATAAATAAAATCTGAAAGATACAATAAATATTGTGAAAAGGAAAGAAACTGCTCAGAAGGAAAGAACAACTGAGATGAGGGAAAGGAGAAAAGAAAGAAAGGATGGAAAAAAGTATATACACAAGATAGCTAAGATAATTGTACTACTAATTTCTATTGGCTTATTGAAAGGAACAGTTAATGCCTAATTGTTTGATCACTTTTGCATGCCTATATCTGATCATCTGAACAACTGCTCTGAAGACAACAATGTGCAGTATAACAACCACTATTACTTTCCTATCATCTTGTTTTGAAATTTTGTGTAATTTTTATTTTTTAAATTCTTTTTAAATAAAAAAAGGAAACATATATTCCAACAAAAAAGATTACTTATTAGGAAAGGGTCAGAGTAGCCAAATGAATGCATGGTTAATACCCTGAATAATAGACATGAAAACAGAAGTAGTTATTTAAATATATTAGGATTAAGGTCAAGGTATGCACTGTATTTGTAAAAGATCTCTCTTTTTTCTTTTTGAAAGAAAATCAAAAGCAAAATACCCAAAAGGTGAATGCACATTTACTTAAAACAACAAAAGAAAAACCTTTGGAACTTTCAAGCATCAATAAAAAGAAAGATTATTTTGTTTTGACGCCCTGTATCATTTTTATTGTTTTTGTCTATACTGTTGTTATTTTGTTATTGTATTTTAATTCTTTTTAAAGTAAAAAAATGCAAAAATCCCAAACAACCGAAAATGAAAGAATAACAAAAAAGCAGAAAAAAGAAGGGGCAATAATGTTTTAGAGGGTTAATAGACACGTTAAAAAATATATATCAAGTCCAACGTCTTCATTTTTTAATTGAGAAAATGAGTCACAGAGCAGTGGTTTGTTCAGATAGCATGGAACATGGCAAGACTTCTGGAATATATGTGACAACCATGCTTACATTTCTACTATTTCATTAGAGCAATTAAAGCACAATATGTTTTGAGAATTCCAAGAATTTGTATAAGAAAGGGGAGAGACAGAGAGAGCTAGAGAGTGAGGATGAGCGGTGGAGAAAGAGAGGGGGTTGAAAGGGGGAGTAAAAACTTGGAGATGACACTTTTATGCTTAATATTTAGAGAAATACAGAGACAAAGCATCATAGGGTTAAATATACTTGCAGAAAGATAACTTTAATGGACATTAAGTAGCATGTCATTACCAAGACCTAAATTTTTTTAAAGTTTATTTTTATGCAACTGTGATGGAATCTATGCCTATTAGCAATGAGAAAGACCTAACCTAACAACCCACAAAAATTTAATCTACTTTCCTTTCTCAAAGCACTGAGAAACATTACCTTGACCACAAAATTATTAGGTAGACTGAAGGCTCAATTCTAGATAATTATTATTGTTAGTTCAGCAACAACCCAAGAAATCTAAAACATGGGGCATTTAGGAGTGATTTCAGCTCTTTGCTAAAGATTGTTATAAACTATATAATAAAAATAGAATGTCCTTGTTATTTTTACAAAAGATATTCAATTGAGTGGGAGCCCAGCAAAAACTTTTGAGAACAATTCGAGATTTGAAGACAATATTAGTAAATTAGAGAAAGTGGGAATAAAGCAGAAAGTTGTCTTCAAAGGCTGCATTTAGGCTAGAAATCAAACAAGGGAAAGCACAAAGCATAAATCTTGGTCACTGCTGACTGCAGCCGTATATTACAGTTTAAAATCTATGGATTCTATGGTTAGAAAATTTCCAAGAGTCAGAAAGAGATTTTTGAAAAACGGAGTGAATAAATGGGAAAAGGTTGGACTTGATAGGAATTTTTTTCTTTAAATTCTATTCAAAAACATTCAGGTCTCATTTAGAGATTGAGCTCAGTCTCTGTCTTGTATATGTTGAGCAGAAAAATTTAGCTTATGGAGAATAATGAAGGAAATGAAGACTTTTCAGTCATGGAGACTAGAAGGTCAATAAGTAATTTACTAAAGCTTCAGTGTTTATGTGGGATGCACCAGGGGAGTCAACCAGCAGTTTTCTACTTCTTTTGACAACAGAAGATAAAGAGAGGAATATAGATCACAAATAACAGATGCAAGTCATAAAATGAAGTCTTACAATGATGGCAGTGAATACAAAAATAAATACTAAAATGTAGATTTCTGGAAGATATAAAGGAAATGACTTTCCTGTCCTGCGATTGCTGACTGATCTTTTTAAAACTTAGGGCTAGGTACTACATCAGATACTGACAGACTCTGTCAGTAGAAGGCCCAGCAGTAAATAATTTAGATGTTGAGGTTAGATGGTCTCTCTGGCAGTTAGGGTGGACTGTCAACTCCACTGGCTTTGGGATCTACAGTGGGGATTGGCAGAGCAGAAGTCTGACTGGGTGGGTCATGGAGCTGTGGCCTTGGGGTCTATGCTGGCCCCTCAGCCCTTCCACTTGAAAGTCTCCCCTTGCTCTGCTGTCCAACTGTCACACACCAAGTAGCACTCTCTTCCATGTCCTTTTGCTGTGATGTTTCTTACTTGAAACCAGCTGCCCATGGGCTGAAACTGGGAGCTCAATGAAACTGCTCCTTCTTTAAGTTGTTGGTGTCACGTGCTGTGTCCAGTGACGGAGAGTTGAATATTACAGCCTTTCTACCAGCTAATCAGCTTCACTGGTGGACAGGGAAAGCTGATAGAGACAGTGTGTAATCAATGGGTGCCCAGGTTCCAATGAAACTTGGAACCTGAGAATCACAGAAACAGTGTGTGGACTTGATTGGGTCGGTGGGCTATATTTTCCTGATTTCTGGCTGAAATGAGTCTTTCAATTGGGAAGGTGGAAAGGACAGTGCTGGAAGGTAACGTCATCTTCATTTAAGCCCTAATTCTCTAGTGAATTTTGTCCTACTTTTTGTATTCTCCAAAGCAAACCTGGAGATGAGGATTTCAGGGAAAGTAATATGCATCTGGAGGTGAGTTTACAAAGCAAGTTTGAGGAACAGCCATGATACAAGGACAAGAGCTAAGAAAAGGAACAGTAATGAGTGTGCTGACCTTATGGATAAGTGGTACTCAATCCTTCGGAGGTGTGAAGAACCTGGGAAATGTATGGAGATTCTTGTTTCTCACTATTTAAGGGCTCTTCTCAGGGTTTTCTTTCCTCACCAATTCCAGCCCACTCTACTTAGGTCAGTAATGATTCCCAGGGCAGAAGGACACAGGAAGTCACCAGCCTAAATGGAATCCTTTGCAGGAGACCTCTGGGCTAGCCAAGGAATACTGGTACGACACTGACATTGCCTTATACAGGCACTACGGGAAGCTTTTTCTGTTCACTTATTTTTTCTGTTCACTTACTTCTGAGACAGCCTTACTTTAGGAATCTGAGGAAGATTCCTAAACAGACTCACTTACATCTTCAAAGAAGGTTCTTGTTTGGAGCACTATCTCCTTAAAGTAGAAGCTCACATCTCTGTCCGTGAGAAGCTCCAGGATCTTTCTGAGAGCCTTCAGGCTTTCACAGACGACATCGGTGTGAGCCAAATGGTACAGGCCTCTGATGACAGATTCCAAAATTATCTGCTTATGCTTCCTCACCTATTTAAAAATAATATCTCTTAATCTCAAAGATTGATTTTTTTATATCTGCAATGTGGTAGGAGTGTCCACACAAGGAAACTGATTTTGTTAGTGTTACATATATTTCAACCCAAGAGCCACCACTTGAGTAAAGGTACTGGGGTTTTCAATTTCTATGCTAAGTGTCGATTAGATTTCTATGGTGTGGAGTACTACGTGTGGATTGAATAATTATTTGAAAACTCTACTTAAAGAAACTATTTCCCTGTGACAGCCACTTGCCTTGTGAGGGGCTCCAGATGCTGTGTTCCCAAGCCCTCGGATAGCCATTTGCCTGAGCGTGACATTGGAGTCCCAGGCACTCTGGTCCATCAGAATCAGGACATCTCGGAGGTTCCCATGCTTCCAAAGAATTGGCTCCTTCATGAGCTGAAATGAACACACTTTTCCACTTTAGTTAAGGCAGTGACTGCCCTTCAGGAGGGTGTCAAAGGTGTCATAAATACAGTCACACAGAAGGCCTCATTGCTATGGTGCCCATTTATGGTGCTATTTTGCCCTTGGGTCCAAACTCTGGATGTGAGCAGCCCACAGTCAAGGTTACGTGGTGAAGAGAGTAGTAATACCTAGCCAAGCGCATGCTTCTAGTCTCAGTGGAGCAACAGTACCTGGACAGCAGCAGTTACTGATGCCGCTCCTTCTCTGGATTGGCCAAGACAGCCTTTACTCCAGAATGGGAAGAGTATTACTTCCTTCACTTTGTTTTGTCCCTCCCAAATTTGTTTTTCTCCCTTTTTTGCCTTGAAAAGTTTGTTTCTGCCGACAAAGGGCAGGAGGTGGTTTTTGGAAGATTCCCTCTTTCTCTGCTGGTCCCTGCTTAGGTATCTCCGGCAGGAGCTGGTCCCTCAGGCTCCCTTTGAAGGTCTCTCTCCCACGTTCAGCTCTCACTAGTCTCGAGACCTATAGAGATACCCCAAGGGGCCCAGTGAGCAGGCACTGATGGCTGCTGCTGCTTGCCTCAGAGAAGAAAGCTGTGCCTGTTATGCGGTAGTTTTCTGAAGAGGAAGTGAGAGAGGGGAGTAGGTGCTCCATGATGTCCAGTATGACGGCATGTTGCCAGACTGCCATGCTCCTAGAAAATGCAAAGTTTATCAAAGTTGTTTTTTCTCTAAACAACAGAAGGACTCAATCTATTTATTTCTCAGGCAATACTTTATCTAAAAAGGACACTTGATTAAAGACCACCACACATCCAAATACCAAGTATCCAGGGCTGGGGATATAGCTCAGTGGAATAAGCGCCTGCCTAGCAAGTGCAGGGTCCTGAGTTCGATCCTCTGTACCGCCAAAAAAAAAATACCAAGTATCCAAAATAAAAGTAGCTTATCTAAAGCTTCCACCTGAATTGCTTCTTTTTTGCAGGGAACAGGGAGCTTGGTCTGGTCCTGGGACCCTTCCGGGGCACCTTTCCTCTTTCTTTCCCGATAGTTTCCTTGACTACAAATCCTAGGTGAGTCAATTACTCTTAGCAAGTTTGACTGTATTACATTGCCATTCCTTACTTTTGGTTTTCTCCTTTGTATCTACCCAGTTCTACAATATGTTCGCATTACCTGGCCAGAGCACATACTCCTCTGTGATGGGTATCAGGATTGCTAAGCAGAGTCCATAAATTTTCCCCCTCATCAGATTCCTTTGCAAGGCCTTCTCGCATGGCTTGCTCTTGAAAGCATTTTAGAGTTTCAGTTGAGAGCCTAAAGGAAAGTGCAGGTGTCACAGAAGTAAGTGAACCCCGTACAGGGACTTGTGATTTCCCAAGTGCTCTGCTCCTGCTTCCTACAATGTACTATTAACCTTGGGTTAATGGATGTGTGGAGCAGAAAAACAGGCAGCCCTGCTCTGATGCTCTTTCATCTGGGATCAAAGGGGATATTCAAATGACATTAGCTGGGAAATAGCAATGTCATAGAATCTTAACCCCCCCCATGAGAAAAAAAACCCTAAAAACAAAATTTAAAAGCACGATATTTCACTCATGTTCAAATAGTATCTTTGAAATCAAGTTGCATCTTCAAAGTGGATTTGAAGTGCAAGTGCTGTTGGACAGACAGTGATTGTGATATAGTTGTTATCTCTGCATTCACATGTGTGCGCTTGGATTTAGGTACAGCTCTACAATTGTGGCATTTTAGTAGTCACATGTGCTACTGGAGCTGCATGTGTGGTGTCTAAATGCTGTCTAAAAGTCTTTAAAAAGGTTGTACCATGATTTGAAATTGGAATGAAAAGTTAGGCAAAGGTAAGGGAAACAAATCAACATGCTATAGGATGAATATTTAAACCTAGCAATCCTCAAAGAGCCTTCTGAGAAGTATAAAATGAAAATTTAAAAGCATAAGAAAGCCGATTATGGATTACTTGGGAGTCTTTTTCTTCTGAAAGGTGCACAAAATAATATTGCTTCTCTCAACTGCTGAAGTCTCAGATTTGATAGCAGATGGTATTTATTTCCATTTTTCTTCTTTCCTTAGTAAACTTAAATGTCACAGAATTTGAGCTTTCCTAGGGTAATCTTCATAAAAGGAGTGGAGGGAAAGAGCGGGGCCTCTAGGCGAGGAAGCCCCTTGTTCCTAAGATCCCAATCTGGGCAGCCACATTTGGTAAAGAAAAGAGAACTACAAGCCTGGGTGTCACTGCACAAGCATTATGGAGCCTTCTTTCTTTCTTTCTTTCTTTCTTTCTTTCTTTCTTGCTTGCTTTCTTGCTTTCTTGCTTTCTTGCTTTCTTGCTTTCTTGCTTTCTTGCTTTCTTTCTTGCTTGCTTTCTTGCTTTCTTGCTTTCTTGCTCTCTTGCTTTCTTGCTTTCTCTCTCTCTCTCTCTCTTTCTTTCTTTTTTTTTGTAGAACCAGGGATTGCATTTAGGACGCTGTACTTGCTAAGCAGGTGCTTATTCCACTGAGCCATATCTCCCGCCCTAAATCCTTGCTTCTTCATAAGTATTTGACACTGGCTTCCACAGCCCCTTGGGAAACGTGGGGTGAGGACCACATTGCAAGCCGCCCCCTGCTGGCCATTTACCTGCAGGGGTCCGGGTCCCCCTGCCGCTCCCCCTGCTGCATCACGCGCCGCCTGTTGCTGAAGGCAGAAGCCGGCATCTTCTGGCCTAGTGTGCAGCTGACCAGCTTTAGGAGGAGAGTGAACAGCTCTGGATACAACGCAGTGACTGGGATGCCTGTTGAGAGCACTTCATACATAGCACAGGACACCTGAGGGGACAAAGGTGCTCTGGTCAGATGGTCTCCTCTCCTCAAGTCATCTTTTCCCTGGAATGCGTTTTTCAGTTTGTTTTCACCTCTAGTGATTGTTTTCCACGTTGATAATATTCAGGGTAAAACACACAAAAGAGAGGGCTTGTTTGTCTGCAAACTTCTTGATTCGGGCTGTGTTATTCTCTCGGGACTGCTGTGCTGGCACCACAGCTTCCAGGTGGCACCAGTTAAAGAAGATGAAATGTTTCTTAGCATTGCAGTTTTTCAGCATGAAAGGCTGCTTTCTCAAAGGCTTATTTGGAAATTTAGGCACATACTTTTAGCGCTGATGAGAAGTTTCCTTCCAAAATTGACCATCCACAGACAGATTTACAAACAGGAGTGAAGTTAGTATATGAAAGGAGAAATGTGGTGAATACCACAGCACCATATTCCCCGTGGGAACAGATTATGGCATAGAGCACAGTTCCAGGCAGGTGAGGAAATGTCCAACTCACTGAAATTGCATCTGTCCTGGCGATGTCATCTTCTAACTTGGTCTCCAGTTTGTCTGTCAAGGCTCAGATGAGTTTGCCACTGGAGGTTGGGTTTTCTGCCAACGCCTTCCACAATGTTTTTGTGTCCCTGGAGAGGCAAGGCAGGAAGTTGATATACAAGGCACAACTGCCTGGACTGTGAGCTCTTCCATCTGACTAGACGGAAACCCACAAGATGGACATGCTGCCATGCCAGGAGATAATGATGTTTTATTTAACAGCTCAATGCCCTGGTCTTAGGTTTACGGAGGTTTGTTAATGTCCATCAAGCTGCAAAACTCTCACATCGATACATTTTAGCAACCAGGCAGGGAAGGAACCTTTGCTTTCTAATATGCACTTATTCCTATGGTGAACATGTTTTTAAGGACAAACCAAAACACACATAATTATTATTCAATAAAGACACTTGGCAAACATTACTTGCAATTGAAATACCAATTTTTAAACTGTTCATGGGAGATGTTTTCAACCTTTGTTTTCTGAACAGTAATTCTTTCCACAGTAATTTGTGTGGAGTGGCTTTTCCTGCGGAAGGGACTAGCGGAGGTAGGGTTTACCTGTCAAAGGGCAGAGGCTTCTGCAAAAGGCTGACAGTCACTGCATCCATGTGGGAGCTGGCGATCTGCGAGGCGGCTTCCAGCATAAACTGGAAACTTTCCTCCTTTTGTCTGAGGACTGGCATGTGATGGTAGATTGTGCTCAGGATCTCCAGTAACTAAAAAGAAGCCAAATAAAATATTAAGTTTTCATTTCCTTTCTACATGAGTAATCCAGAGAAGGTACCATCAGCACATTGTGGTTGATGAGTTATGAATATAATTAGAGACAATAACTGATTCTAACATGGCTTATTTCTCACTTGTGAAGACTGTTGAAGAATTGCATATTTATTCTTAGTTCAGTTTAGAGAAAGCACAGGGCAGGAGTGCGTGGCACAGGTGTGCTGCTAGGCACTGGGAGAAGACGCTGAAGATAAAAGCGAGGCAGCCCTCTGCAAAGAGCACTGACTCAGTGAAGGGTACCTCTCAGAACTGGTGTCTTCTACAGAAAGGCTGCTGATTGTTAGTTTGGAAATACAGATCCATAGATATGTTTTGTAAAAAATTATTTTAAAAATAAAAGAAGGAAAACATTAACAGACATCCATTTATGAAATAGCATAACAACAATACAAGCAATACTGAGTTACAGACAAAGTGGTAGGAAATCAACAATGGTTGTTGTATTACATATTGATATCTTCAAAGTGGTTTCTCAGGAAAACAAATAGAGTCACGCAAGATTGAACAAAAGATTAATCATTAACTGATCCTTCCAGTAAAGTGATAGAAGTCAATAGTACAACTATGTTAGCTGTCCTGTATACACATATATACATAATTTCCCCTTCTTTCTTTTAATATTTTCTTGGTACTGGGAATTGAACTCAGGACCTTGTGCTTGCTAAACAGACACTTGTGCCACTGAGGTATATCCTCAGTCCAATATGGTTTGGAGCTGATGAGAAATTTATTTCCAAAAATGATCAACCACACATTACACAGGAATGTGCTCTGGCCAGTCAGCAGGTGGTGACTGTACTCATTCGGAGGAGTGTTTGGTCTGGGTCTTAAAGTGTATGTAGCAATTTCAAAGAGCAAAGTGGAGATGCAGGAGGGCATCTTTGTCAGAAAAACACCAGTAAAGATTTAAAATTGAAACAAACATGAGAAGTGGCAGAGAATAGAGGATTTTTAGGGCACCAAAACTATTCTGTATGATATAGTGGTGGAAACATATCATTACATACTTTCCAAAACACAAACCTTATAATCCATGTAAAATAAACTTTTTGTAAGCACACAGATACATGGGCATTCCATGTTTATCAACCTTGACTCTGCCCTGCCTAGCCAGTGTCTGTCACATAGGATGTGCTCAATACATGGTTTTAAAACAATGTATTGGAAAGTAATTAGCACAGAAGTATTTTCTTTTCCTTCTCTCTCTTCCTCCCTTCCTTCTTCCCTCCCTCTTTTATTCTCTTTTTGTGACACCAGGGGTTCATCTCAGGGTCTTTGGCCTGAGCTACATTCCTAGCCCTTTTTACTTTCTATTTTGAGATAGGGTCTTGCTAAGTCACTGGGTTCCCTGTTGGCCAGACTGGGGTTGATCTCGTCATCTTCAGAGTGTTAAAATTAAGTCATGTGCTACTATGCCTGGGTAGCACAGGGGTAATGTTTCCATTACATAAAAGTTATATTTTGGAGAATTTTTGAATCAAAAAGAGTCGACTGGAAGATACGGGGACAAGCACTTCTTTCTGTTCTCTTCTTGAGGTGCCTTCATTCAAAGTTCTCTTTTTACTCTTAATGTTTGAATAGCTTCTATGCTGTGTGACTCAGAAGACAGGAGAGAGGTGTCTCCATTTGGAGTTCTTAAAAAAGCTTTCTGAATTTTAATTGTTCCTTCTGCTCCTATTTAGTTGGGAGGGACTGAGGACTTTCCCCCAACCCACCCGCAGCCTCACATCCTGAGGGCAAGTAAAAGAAGCATGAAGAGCTGCAGGGGGTGAGCAGCACCCAGACTTCGATGGCCATCTCAGACGCATCCCCATCGCAGATCTAATAGCCTTCTTTGCATAACCCGAATGGCCTTGTTCAGAGGCCCCACCTTGGGTCAGAGAGAGGCATTATCTCACATTTTCATGCCAAAGGGTTGAGAGGCAGTGGAGAAAGCCCTCAGCAGGGGCCTGTGTGTCCACCACTCCCTGGAGGCCTCCGAGGCTCAGTGTGCTCCTGCCCACTGCCCGTCGCAGGACAGACTGAGAAGCAGTGGCTGCCCTGGCATTTCAGACGGGCTCTAATGCCATTCAATTCGGGCATCAGCTGTCAGCTCACCTGATGTTCCAGAGAAGCTCCACGCTCCTTCAGGGCTGCAATCATCCATATGCCGCAGGCCTTCATGCACATAGGGTTGAGGCTTTCCAGGCCGTCCAGCGTTTCCTCCAAGAACATCTGGATTTCATCAGTTGGGACGAATTTACAGACAATCTGAGAATGCACCCAGAAAGACTCATGTTACTAAACACCTCACTTTATGTCTGGATGCCCACAACTTGCTACTACTGTCTGTTGAAAATCACTGTGCTTTCCTAACGGTTCGCAGATGGCTGAGGCCATCAAAATGGGGGAAATAGGACAGAGGCCTGACCTTTTATTTCTAATCCTTTCTTGGTGTTTGTTGTCTTTTTTCATTTCATATTATTGAATCTCAATCCTGCAGAGGCAATTTCCTCTCTAAACCTAATGTCATAGCAAACTGCAGATGGGAAAAGTAATGCGTAATATTTACATAGCAGCTTTTATGTTGTGAAATACTGTCACATGTATTTCATATATCATAGGAATATACCTTAAGTCTGTCGAAGAATAGCAAAAGCTTGATAATTCATGCACGTCTATCTCACTGAGTGCCACACTGAATTTCCAGGCGGCAGACAGGTCCACGTGGAGAATGGATTTTTATGGACTCTGTGTTTTGGTCTTTATGCTTCAATCTTACGAGCAATCGATAAGAGGTCAAGCACATACAACTTTGCAATTCTGATCTCTAGGTGAAAGAGCTATGGAAAGGACAGAGCAGTGTGTGTGTCCGAGTGTGTATGTCTGTGGGTGTGCTGAGCGCAGGCAGAAGGTGGCAGCCCTGAGTTCCAGGAACACCAGGGTTTCAGCTAAGCGAGGTGGGGAAGACTCACACGCATGAGGACACAGCTGCTAGTACCGACCCTCCTCTTGCGTCCAGCAGGCCAGTGGCATTTTACTGTGGAGAAATGAGCTCTTTCCCATGAATATTGTGCATGCCAGCTGAATTCAGTTGTCACAATTCCACCATTAAAGGCCTAGAGCGCTGCTTTTACGCTATGTCCCCCAGCTGGCTTCTCTCCCCTGTTCGCATCAATTTCTCATTGTCTCTGCTGCTGCCTCCTTGGTCCCCGCTAACTCACCTAACACCTGGATTCTTGCAGGTGTTCAAACTCACTTCGTTAATTTTGCTTTTCTCAGCCTATGTCTAGTTTCCCTGCAGCAGGCATAGCAGCTCTGCGTAAAACTGAGGCTGACCTCCTCTCAGGAGCACCACTTGCCCCCGCAGACCATTCCAAGTCAAGATCATACACCTGTCCTGAAGATTTTTCACTTTGCCTTGTACGTTGTCATCGAGTACTGACTTTATGATCATCTGTGGGAAATGTCGGTGGTACCTACGTGTACTTGGAGGAACATTGCCTTAAGTGAGGGGGTACTGGTCCTGACTCTTTTGCTCAAGCCCTCCACTGGCTTTTGATTTCAACTGGGGTAAAAATTAATATCCTTAATAATATCTGTAAAGCCCATAAATCGGGCTCTCCTATTTCTTGGATTTCATTATCTCTTTCTTGACTTCAGGGCCTTTGCAGTTACTATTTTGCCTCTGTCTGGAATGCTTTTTCCTTCACATAGTTGCATGATTTATTTTTTTGAAAGAGGCTTTCTCCACAGGATAGTCTTCCCCTTATTGCCTTACCTGGCTTTTTCTCAACTCTCCTTACTTGATGTGATATTAAGTGTTAAGACCCCTTGCAGTCTGCAGTCTCAATGAAGGCAAGGGCTTTTGTCTTCTTCTACCCTAATGACAGCAGGCATGGCCAACCCACAGCTCATGGGCTGCATACAGGCCTGGACAGCTAGTAATGTGGGCCCACAAGATTGCAAAATTTAACCATCAGAAATAGAGTGTCGCCTTGTTTTCCCTATTGTTGTGTGATGTTTCACAGTATTTCTCATGACTTGATTACACACTCCTGGTGCAGGGACCATGTAGGTGACAATGGAACTTTTGTAGGGGAGTGTGCACACTGTGGCATCTACCACACACAGTCAGTCCTGCGGAAACCTGAGTGTGTCAGATTCACTACTTTGTGACTAAAATGAGATTACCAGTGAAATATCTGAACTTGCCTGCATGTGTGCGCCTGTGAAGACAGGCATTTATTGTTATTAAGCCACCATGTTAGTTTTCTGATTGAATTATAACTTAGCTTGCTGTGTTATTTTGCAGAATAACTTAATAAATTAAAAAGTAAAAAAGGAAAGTTGCAATTATTACTTATATAATTGCAATATATATTGTTCCTTCCACTCCACCCCACTGCATTGCACACTCTGAGAAAGCCGCTTGTTCGTAAGTCTCCAATAGTATGACATGATCTAGAGCAGGTGTGGAACAGGCACATGTCCCTAAAGTGAAAGGACGGGACAACATGTCTTTGGCTTAGCTTGAATATCAGAGCTACGATCTTCATTCAAAATGGGGAGTCTCCAGCTTACCCATCTGGAAATTAACCTGAATCCGTTCAGATTGCTTGACCAGTCTTCCACACTTGTTACCTTAGCTATTTTAGAGGAAATCTTGATCTGGACCTGCACATCTTCGCATCCTAGCCCCTCCTGTAAATTCTGCAGTCTTTCTACTTCCAGATGAATGCCTGCAGTCAACACAGGGAGAGGTACATAAGACTTCAGAGATCCAGAAAGAGCTGAAGAGGAGCCTGGCTACATTGCAATGTTAACAAAGAATGTAAGAGAACCTGACTTTTGTGCATTTCACAAAAATATACATAAAATAAAATACAGAAGGAACAGGCAGAGCAATAATGGAATCCAAATTTCTTTTTTGCTTAGATTTCCCTTTCTCATACAGGTTTTCTCTTTGTGAATGGTCCCTTAGTTGTCACTTCTTTTTATTTTTAACAATTGGATTGGTCAAAGCATACATCTTTATTTATTTATTTTTTGGTACCAGGAATTGAACTCATGACCATACACTTGCCAGGCGGGTGCTTGTACCGCGGTGCTGTATTCCTGGCCCAAAGCATATGTTTTTGGTGAACCATCTTCCCATATCCCAAAGGACTTCCTATGTACTCTAATGTTGCTGAACAGTGTCTTCTTTGGACTGATGACTAACCTCATGCACTCTCAACTAAATCTCACCTTTTGGCTTTAATGCACATTTCTTATGTGACTCCTGGACTTGTACTATCTCTGTAATCACTGTTAAAGCAGTTCTTGACACATGGAAAGGACCTCAGTAAATATTTTGAATTCCTAAAAGAATGATGAGTTGAACTTGGGTATGAGATCACATTAAACCAAGACTGAGTATTCTGGGCTGCACCTGGACTCCACTCAGTGTAGGATTGTCACTGGTGAAACACTGCATGACTTAACCTGGTTAGGTAGCCCTGATTGTTGGCTTCAACCTGTTTTAAAATGTCTTAATATTTTCTGGTACTGATACTGTTTCACATATACTTGGAAAACATGAGGAGGCCTGATTAGTAACTGGAGAAACCTCTACAAATTCATCTTACTTAGGGAACTTTGAAAATTACCTCGCATTGTTATAATAGTGCAGTTTTCTCCTGAAGAAAATGATGTGATAGAGGAAGCGTTGCTAAGAATGTGATAGAGGAACCATTGCTCAGCCATTTAAACTGGAGACTTTCAAAACATTTTACCTATTGTAATGGATCTTTACAATGCTTCAGTGTTATACTTAAAAAAAAAAAAACCAGGAAAACAGAGCAACTGAGGAAAAATACGATTCCTTCAGATCTAAGAGAGAAACAGATTCTGTTGATAATTATGGTATTAGATCTGAAAAACAGTGAACTGCAGAAGTGGTGAGGAATCCTAACAGGAGATGAGAGAGACACAGGTGCGCAAGGAGAAAAACTGGGGGCAGAGAAGATGATGATCTCCTTGCGTCTGTGGTTTCCCACTCTTCTCTCACCTTTCATACAAAACAGAGCAACGGTCGAGCTTGCAGCGGCCTGCCGGATGCTGGGCAGGGAGTCACAGGAGTGCGGAGCCAGGAGCCCCAGGAGCGAACCGATCTTGAAGTTTTTTGGTGCCTGTAGGACAAAGGAGGCTTCCATAGGATGAGGTAGCTTCATAATGTTCCCGCTTGTTCCCTGCACCGCATCTCGAGTCCCCTATTTTTTTCTCAGGCCCTTAAAATGAAATTGAATCAAAAACGTCCCTGAAATGTGTCTGACTTCTTAATGGTAGTTAAGAAGTGACCAAGTGCACCAGAATGCTGAGACAGCAGCTGTTTTAATTCTAGGGTGCTTACTACACTCTGGAGTTAGAGGAACCACTCGCTCTGGGGAGCCCTTTGCTCGGAGGCCTGAGATCCCTCCGGCAGGAGGAGTTTGGGGCTGGAGCTGCCTTGGAAGTCCCCGTGGAATCTGTTTCTGGGGGATCACTTGCCTCAATATCATTTGTCAGTATTTTGGCTGTGACCTGGAAGGCTCTTTCTCTTTCCCACTCTTTTGGTGAAACAAGCCACATTCGGAGAAGCTGTTGATGGAGAACAAATGTCCTTTCTTTGGTGTTCTTCGTGTTCCTTTAGTTGCATTCTCTCCCTCTCTCTCTCATAGTCCTTCTCATGCTGTCGCCTCTGAAACAGGGTGCCCACCTCCCCACAAAGAGGTTTTAAGAAGAGTGGCCCTCTGTAGTGGGGTGAGGATGTCACACTGGCTCTCCCCCTGTGAAGAATGTGGTGGGGATTCTCACAGCACATGGAGGACAGAATAGAAAGTGGTCCTACTCACGTTAAACATCTCTTGACAGTTCTCTGCATTTGTGTCATCCCACATTATGGTCCTCAGGAGTTTACTCAGAGCATCCATGGACCGTTCATAGAGAAACTGATAGCAGATATGAGTGTGAGCGCAGTTGCAGTGAGAGAGGGAAGTCCCAAACCATCCCTCACCCCTCCCACCCCGCCGTCGTTACTGCACGTACGTTAATGTGCTCCTTGTCACTGTCTGTCTCGCCCTGGCTCATGAGCTTTTCTAGAGGAGGAAGGGGCAGCAGCCTTCGAATATTCTCTTCAAGAATATTGAGGTGGTCACTGAGTGGAAGCTGAGGTTTCAGTTTACACAACCTACCCTGTAGAGTTGCCAAAACCTGTCCATTAAAGCTGGACATGTGCTAGATGTATCCTCTTTTCTGAAATTTCTAGGTGTCCAGGGAGGGAATGACAGGAGCACAGAGATGGGACATAGGGCCATACCACATCGGCGAGCACAGTCAATATGCCTCTGTCTTAAGTTATTAGCGGGATGTACAAATCCTCATCAATTTTGAATTAACACTTTACCATACAGTGTGTGATAAGATTATCTATTCGCTCTCTCCATTGTGTGTGTGTGTGTGTGTGTGTGTGTGTGTGAGAGAGAGAGAGAGAGAGAGAGAGAGGTTTCCTCAACTATATTCTAAGCCTTTGGCAGTGAATATTATGCATTTCTCGTGCCCTCTTGTCTCTTTCTCACTGCTGTCAGTTCCTGTGACTGCCTGTGATGAAGCAGCATGAAAATCTTTTCTCCTTCCTACTTTCTCTTCTTCCCCTCTTTTACATATTTACTATTGATTAGAAACAGTGAGGGCCGGGACAAAAGTTGACATGATTTGGGAAAATGTAAATATTCAATACATTTTAAAGCTTCATTTGTTATTAAATAAAGGTCTATTAAAATACTAGATAAGCACTTATCAGCTATCAAACTAACAAAGAAATGAAAAGGATGATACTATTCAGGAAATCATGAGAATAAGTTCCCTCAGAGAGTAATAAGATTCAGTACTATTTGGGGAAACTCTAGATCCTTCTCATCCTTGTTGTCTGGCTCCTTTTAAAGAAATCAATTTACTGAGGTAAAATATATGTAGAGAAAGTGACACCAACTAAAACTGTGCAATTAATGGATTTTCACAGATGTACACACCCATGGAAACACCACAGTAACTAATACAGAAAATTTCTATCATTCTGCAAGTCCTCTTTTAATCCCTTTTTGCTGTTGACCTTTTCTTCTACCTTGGCCTGAGACAACCACTAATTTGTTTTTTGTCACCAGTAAGTCTTCAAGTTCTACAACTACCGGATCTGAGCAATGGTAGCTCCTAGCCACCTGTGCTCAACCAAAACCTGAGCTGTGGCCAGTATGAATTATGATGTGATGCGAGGCTAGGCATGGGGGTGCACACCGGTATTCGCAGCTAATTGGAAGGCTGAGGCAGCAGGACTGCAGGTTTGAAGCCAGCCTGGGTAACCTAGTAGAACTTGTCTCAAAAATAAAAAAGACACCAGACGATGTGATATCAATGTGAAACATACCAGATTTCAAAGATTTAAAATGAAGGGTAATGCAGATTTTACATATTGAATACATGTTGAAGTAACACTATGTTGAATATATTGAATTAAATGAAATAACATAAATTATTAAAATTAATTTTCTGTTTAGTATTTAAAGACATTTTACTAGAACACTTTCAATGACATGGGCAAATTACACCATATTTCAACTCAATGACATTGATCTAGAGCCTCACACATTCCTAGTGCATCCTCATGCTCTATTTACATGAGATTTCTCTTAGTTTTGTTAACCTGGAACCTGTGAGCAGGTGTTGAATTTATTTTCCCAAGTAGGGAAAAACTTCTTCAGGAAAGAGCTATATTTTATCCATTAATATTGTTTTAGATCTTAGGTCAACAATGGATATGACATAGATCCCAGTCAGTAACCTATTACAATGGTCAATTATTATGCTTAGATGTTCAGAAAATATTTTTTGTATAAAAATGTGTTGCAAATTATTATTTAGATTTTTTTAAAGTAAGCAACAATGAAATATAGCAGTAGGTGACTAGGGAAATAAGATGAAGCATTTTATGCAACAGATTATTAGATATTCACTACAAATGATTTTTTTTTGCCTCAGTAGTACATATCAAATATTGAAAACCTGTATCTAACATCATATTCAATGGTGAAAGAGTGAAAAATGTGCCTCCAAGACTAGGAAAAAGACAAAATATGTAATTTGTCTCTTCTGTGTAGTATAGTAGTAGTTCTATACAGAGAAATTAGGCAAGAAATATAATGAGCCATCCAAACTGGAAAGGAAGAAGTCTATGATGTTATAAATAGAAAACACTTAAACTTTACAAAGAACCGTTAGAATAAATAAGTTCAGCAAAATTACAGAACACAAAATCAACACAAAAAAATCAATTTAATTTCTGTACAATAAAAGTGAACAATCTGAAAAAATTAGCAATTCCATTTATAGGAGAATCACAAAGAAAAAAATACTTAGGAATGCACTTAACCAAAGAAGTGAAAGACTTGTACAGTGAAAATTGAAATGCATCTCTGAAAGAAACTGAAGACACAAAAAATGGGAAGACATCCTGTCTTCATGAATTAGAAGACTTAATAATGTTTGTTCATGAAAATATAAACTAGTACAAGCATAGGGAAATCAGTATGGAGATTCTTCAAAAACCTAAAACTAAAAATTGCATTTGGCTCAACTACTAACCTTCTAGATATCTTCCCCAAAGAGCTAAAGATATCACATTACAGTGATACAACCATACCAGTAATTATAGCAGCACAATTCAAAATTCTGCAGCTAAATCTTGGAGATATCTGGTATAGTCACCAACAGATGAATGGATAAAGAAAATGTGATATCTGCACTCAGGTATAAACAAAGGTAAATTTGAGAAATTTGTAAGGAAATGGATACACCTTGAAAACATACTGTTAAGTGAAATAAATCAGACACACAAGCTTAAGTATGGTATTGTTTCTCACTTATTTGTAGTAAAAATAAAGAGTAAAAGAAAAGATTAATAAAATGAAACAGGAAAGAAGATCTTTTGCAAATGGAGAGAGGACCAAGAAAGTGAGGGTGCAGGGAGGAAGGGGGAGAAGAAGGGGATATAAACAGGTCTCACAATAAACGTGACGAAACACGAACTTAAAAAATAATAATAATGAGAACGGGGATAGAGGATCTAGAGATGGAGGGAGGGAGGTGGGCCGGAACAAAGAAGAAGAATAAAAAGAATCAAGACTTGTTAAGTACATGTCCTCACTTCCTAAACTGAATGTAAACACCGTGTGGTACAAACTACAGTACTAATAAAACGTTTTTTGTTTTGTTTTTTGGTACCAGGAATCAAACTCAGGGTCTTGTGCTTGCCAGGCAGTTGCTCCACTGCTGAGCTACACCCTGGGGCCAAAATGTATTTTTGAGAAATAATTAGATATTATTATTATTAAGATTAGCTACACAGATTTAATGTAATTACTACCACAATACCAAGAGCATTTTTACAGAAAAAGAAAAATTGAAATAGCATCTGAAAGGATTCCAAATATGAGCCCCCAATAAAGAAATTTTAAAAAAGAACAAAGTTGGAGGTGTTACACACACACACACACACACACACACGCACGCACGCACGCACGCACGCACTTTTTTTTCATGGATCATTGGATCATTTTCAGTGGGGAAAAGGACAATTTTTCTTCATTAAACATATTTAACATACTTTACTGGGTATATTTAAGGTATACAGTATAGTGTAGAGCTATGAAATATATTAAAACATTTATTATAGAGAAATGACATTCCCAGCATTTTACACAGTTACACATTTCTCCTCGGTGTGTAACAACACCTATAATCTACCTATGTGATAAAAAGTAGGGGCCACACAGTTCTATATTTTTACCTGTCATTAATGTTGCTTCTTGTATCTTTAGACTCACTTATCCCATTTTTGCTATTTTGTACGGTATTTGGTCTACCTTGTGTCCCTTTTTTCTTCTCCTTACCTTGTCCTTAGGAATCACTGTTTTATTCTCTAACTCCACATATTTGACTTTTCCATTTATATTTCACATAAAAGTGAGATCATGCAATACATGTATTTCTGTGTCCTCCAGGTTAATGTATGTTGTAACAAATGGCATGATATATTCATTTTTAAAAGGCCAAATGATATTGTATTATATATATATATGTATTATACATATGTATTATATATGTATGTATATGTATATATGTATTATATATAAAATACATTATATATATATCCCTTATAATTTTTTCAATCCACTCATTCATCACTGGACACTTACAAGTAGGTAATTTCATGGCTGTTGTGAATAATGCTGCTATGAATATAGGAATCAGATATCTTTACAAAATGTTCCTTTGGGAACGTATCCAGAAGAGGGACTACTGAGTCATATGCTTATTCTATTTTTAATTCCTTAGGAAGTTCTGTACTGTTCTCCATGGTGGTTATACCAATGTACATTCCCACCAAAAGAACACAAAGTTTCCCTTTCCTCTATATCCTCCCCACTACTTGTCCATTTTTTTGCATTTTTATTTTATGAAAAGGTAAAACAAAAGTTCATAGCAAAAATAAAAGAATAACAATAATCAATAAACTGTTTACTCTTACCTTCAAATGAGTTACTTAGAATACAAAACCAAAGCTAAAAAGATTCTTATAAAAAAGAAACAAACAGATAACACAAAAAGTATCATGTTTTTGATAATAGTAACCCAATGGATGTGAGGTGCTATCTCACAGTGGTTTTGATTTGCATTTTCCTGATAATTGGTCCTGCTGAGCATCTTTACACGTAGCTGTTGCATATTTTTGTATCTTTGCTGGGAAATATCTGCACATGATCTTTGCCCATTTTAAAAATGAAATTATATGTTTTATTGGCTATTAAGTTGTATGAGTTCTTTATAATTGTGGATAAAGTATATGGTCTGCAAAAAATTTCCCCAGTCCCTGGTTTGCATTTTCATTTTTTTGGTTGTTTCTTCTGCAGTGCAGAACCCTTTAGTCTGGTGTAGCCTCATTTATTTATTGTTGCCTTGTAGTCAGAAGATAATCTTTTCAACAAATGTTGGAAATTAGATGGAAAAGAATGCAGTTAGACCCTTTGTTATAATATCTATATAACTCAACTTACAGTGAATCAAAGATCTACATGTAAGAGCTAAAACTATTAAACTCTTACAAGAAAACAGGAAAAATGATTTACGACGTTAGATTTGGCAATGTTTTCTTGAAAATAACACCAAAAAATGCAAGCGATAAAAGCAAGACTAGACAAATGGAACTACATCAAATGTAAAACCTGTACGTGCATCAAAGGACACATGCAGAGTAAAAGGAAACCTCTAGCAGAAAATACTTGAAAACTATGTATCTGATAAGGGATTAGTTTCCACAGCAGATAAAGAACTTCTATGAGTTAATAAAACAAATAAACAAACAAACAAAACTTGATGTAACAAATGGGCAAAGGACTAGAACAGACGTTTCTCTAAAGGAGACATACGAATGGCCAACAAATGGCCTAATTATTTGGAAAATGCAAATCTAAAACCACAATCAGATGATATGTGTTACCAATTAGATTTTTCCTAAAAACACCAGGAAATAACAAATATTGATGAAAATGTGGAGAAATTTGGACTCCTATGAGCTGTTAGTGGGACTCTAAAATGGTGCCACATCTATGGAAAACAATATGATTCCTCAAAAATCATTTCTGTATGATCCAAGGCTTTCAGCTACATGCCCCCAAATAGTTGAAATATCTTGAATGTTTGTCCAACTATATGCAAAGCCCCATTACTCCCTGTAACTAAAATTTTGAAGTACCCCAGGTGTTCACGGACAGATGAATGGAAAATAAAGTGTAGCATATACAAGGTGTGATCTAAAAATACAAGGTGTGATCTAAAAATACAATGAATGTTTAAATTATTTAAAACATTATTCCAGTGCAAGAAACATTGGAATATTTTAAAACATTAATCCAGTACAAGATATATTGCCCTAATTACCCTCAAAACAGTCCCACTTTCTTTGAGCACCTGCACCTCGTCATTTGTGCCAGTTTGGGAAGCAGTCTTGGAAGTCCTCCTTCATAAACGCCTTTACTTGTACTCTTGTGGCAGCTTCAATGTCCCGAATTGATTTCAGATATTTACTTTTAATGATTATTTCAACTTTAGGGGAAAAGTCGGCATTTGCACAATGCCAGATTTGGTGAATAAGGTGCATAAGGACACACTGTAATGTTTCTAAAAGCCTGCCCTTCTATTGGATGGCATTTGGCAACAGCATTTATTGTATTTTTGATCACACTTAGTGCTATAGTTTACGGTGTTGTGTCACCCCAAAGCTATCATGGGGCTGGGATCTTGGGGGCATGATATTCTTCAATAGAGTATTCCACTGATGAGTTCATAGCCACAGTGATGTTGGAAGGTTCAGCCTGGTCGGTGGAGACGGGTCCCTGGGGGGGCGGGGTCTGTCTCCTTCCCTGCTTCCTTTATTCCTCTCTGCTTTTTGTCACCCTGCCAGGAGCTCTTTCCTCTCTGTGATGCCCCTTTTCTATGTCTCCCTGCCATGGAGGGAGGAAGGCAACTATGGACTGAAACTTGTACAAGCTGTGAGCCACAATTAACATTTCCTCCTTCCAGTTTTGGGTGTGGAATATTGTGTCTAGTCACAGGAGAGTAATTAAGAGACTTACTAAAGACAGTCATGAAGGCTATTTCCAAAATTGCTTTAGAAAGTGGCAAGAACACTGGAATAAATTTTTAAAAGAGCCCCCAAATACTTGAAATATCTTGAATAGATATTTGTCCAACTATATGCAAAGCCCCATTACTCCCTGTAACTAAAATTTTGAAGTAACGCAAGTGTTCATGGGCAGATGAATGGATAATAAAGTGTAGCACATAAAAGGTGTGATCTAAAAACACAGTGAAATGTTTAAATTATTTAAAAAATTTTTTTTGTTTTAAAAGAGCAGGAGAATTACAGTGTCTCTGCCCTCCATGTGCCTGGTGCAGACAGGAGATTCTGACTCAGAAGGCTCTGGAATTGCCAACACTGGGGTTTGCGTGTGAGACCTCCCTGCATGTGCCCTGTGCCACCTGAGGTACTAGAGCAGGCAGAACATGAACTGCTGACACCATGGTTCACGTCTGGGCTTTGGGTGTGCCCTGACTACCTGGAGGTCACAGAAACAGGTGGTCCATGATCGCCACCACTGCAGCCCGTATCTGGCTCCTGTGCATGCTCTGAGCTGCCTGGAGACACAGTATCAGGTGTTCCATGAACTGCTGACACTATGGTTCATGTCTGGGCTCTGCCTCTGCCCTGAACTGTCTAGGCACACAGGACCAAGTGGTTCATGATCACACCACCAGTTCAGCCTGCTTCTGGGTCATACGCATGCCCTGAGCTGCTAGGGGACATTGGATCAGACAGTCTGTGATCTGCCAACATCATGGTTCACTTCCGAGACCTGGTAGAACTAGGTACACTTCACCACCTGCCAGAAGATGCCAGACTAAGCAGCACATCTCAGCAGACACTGAGGGGCAAGCCTGACCACAGGGAAAACTAGGGAAGCTAGTGACCTTTGCTGAGCTGCCAGGGATGAGGGAGACTGGGCACTCAGCCTCTGCCATCAAAGATGATAAGATGAAGGACAAAAATGCAATCTCAGAACTCCACCCCACTCAGAACAAGTCTAAACAACATTGACATAGGCAAGTTTTGGTAAACACACATGGGAAATGGCTGAAATGATCACAAAGGAAGTAAAGAAACAACTCCATTAGGCCATAGAAGACATCATATCACAGATAATCTCTCAGACAAAAAATGAAATGACAACAATAATGAAAGAATTGCTGAACACATCTAAAGAAGAAATATATATATATAAAAGATGACCATAGGTAACTGATGGAAACATTAAATGAACAATATAAGAATGAACTAGAATGCATGTAACAGATTCAAAGAGATATCCAGGAAATCAAAACTTCCACCGAAAGCTGGCAAAACCACTTAAATAAAGCCAAATATAGAACTTCAGATCTTGAAGACAGCATGGCAGCTAGCAATCATGAAAGAAAGGATCTGTTAAAAACATGAAGGAACCAGGCAAAATTAGTTCAACAGCTGTAAGACAATGTAAATAGAAATAATGTAAGACTAATAGGAGTCATTGAAAGAGTAGGAGGCAACACAAACGACATAAAGAGAATATTTGCAGAAATAATAGAAAATTTCCCAAGCATGGGAAAAGATTCTGATGTGAAGCTAAATGATGCATATAGAATTCCAAATAGCCATAACCAACATAAAACTACACCCAGATACATAATAATCAAGATCCCAGATATCCAGCAAAAGAATGGATTATTAAAAGCTGCTAGAGAAAAGAAACAGGTCATCTATAAAGGAAAGCCCATCAGAGTCATAGCAGACATCTCAACAAAAACCATGAAGTTCAGAAGAGTGTGGAGTGAAGTATTACAGGTCCTGAGACAAAACAGCTTCAAAGCAAGATTGATGTATCCTGTCAAACCATCCTTCAAATCTAATGGCAAAATAAAATATTTCCAGACAAAGAACAACTGAAGAACTCCATGAGTGCCAAACAGACCTTACAAAGAGTACTAAAAGATATTCTAGACAGAGAAAAAATGACCACAATTTCAAGAACAATAGAAAGGAACCCTCAAACAGAGAAAGCAATTAAACAGGTAGAAAAAAGTAGCAAACCAACAGCAAGTAAACACCATGAGAATGATAAGCCAAAACATATCAGTTATAACCATTAATGTAAATGGCCTCAATACACCAGTCAAAAGAGACAGACTGGCAGAGTGGATTAAGAAACAAAATCCAATGATATGCTGTATATAGGAAACATATTTAACTCAAAAGGAAATTCATAGACTGAAAAACAAAAGTTGAAAAAGAATTCTCCATGCAACAGGAACCCAGAAAAAAGCAGATGCAGCTATTATGTTTGCAGACAACATAAACTTCAAACTAAAAACAATCAAAAGAGATGAAGGTCACTACATACTTGTTAGGGGAAAACTGCAAGAGGAAGATATAACAATCATGAATATGTATGCACCAAATGTGGAAGCCTCAGACTATATAAGACAAATCTTAGCAGACATGAAAAACCAAATAATTAATAACACTATTGTAATAGGGGACCTAAAAACCCCTTTGACACAAAGATATAGGTCAACTAGAAAAAAATCAGCAAAGAAATAAGAGATTTGAACCAAATCTTTGAACAAATAGACTTAATACATGTATACAGAGTGTTCCACCCCACAACATCAGAATACACATTTTTCTCAGCTGCACATGGGACTTTCTCTAAACTAGACCACATTCTAGCCCCTAGATCATACCTACCTAAATGCAGAAGAATTGAAATTATCCTGTGCATATTATCTGAATACATTGCAATGAAATTGGAAATTAATGACAAAAAGGACTCCAAAAACTCCACAAACAGTTGGAAGTTAAACAACAACTTCCTGAACAACCAATGGGTCACAGAAGAAATTAAAGAAGAAATTAAAAAATACCCACAAGACAAAGCAAATACAGCTTATCAGAATCTGTGGGATACAATGAAAGCAGTCCTCACAGGGAAAGTTAGAGTGGTGAACTCACCCACAAAGAAAACAGAAAGAGAACAAGTAATCGGCCTAACGCTGCACCTCACACTTTTATTTTTTTTATTTTTTATTTTTTGGCGGTACCGGGGATCGAACTCAGGACCCTGCGCTTGCTAGGCAAGCGCTTATTCCACTGAGCTATATCCCCAGCCCAACACCTCACACTTTTAGAAAAAGAACAAGTCAAGCCCAAAGCTCAAAGAAGAAAGGAGATTATAAAGATCAGGGCAGAAATTAATGCAATTGAGATGATGAAAACCCTACAAAAAATAAATGAATGATAGAGTTGGTTCTTTGAAAGACTAAATAAAATTGATAAACCCCTAACCAACCTTATCAAAAAAAGAAAGGAAAACACTCAAATTCATGCAATAAGGAATGAAAAGGATGAAATTACTACAGATCCTACAGAAATTCAAAGGATCATTAATACCTACTTTGAAAACCTTTACTCCCATAGTATAAAAAACTCAGAAGATATGGACAGATTCCTGGATATGCATGAATTACCAAAGTTGAATCAGGAAGTTATAAAAATCCTGAACAACCCAACATCTGTTAATGAGATTGAAAATGTGATTAAAAACTTACCGACAAAGAAAAGTCCAGGCCCTGATGGATTCACAGCAGAATTTTACAAGAAATTGAGAGAAGATTTAATACCAGCACTCCTCAAACTCTTCAATGAAATTGAAAAGGAAGCAATTTTCTCTAGCTAATTTCTGGAGGCAAGTATTATACTGATGCCAAAACCTGAGAAAGACCCAACCAAGAAAGAGAACTAGAGATCAATCTCCCTAATGAACATAGATGCAAAGATACTCAATAAAATACTAGCAAATAGAATGCAGGAAATCATCAGGAAAATCATATACCATGACCAGCGGGATTTATTCCAGGAATGCAGGGATGATTCAATATTTGAAAATCAATAAATGTTATATACCATGTCAATAGAGCCAAAGGCAAAAGCCACATGATCATCTCAGTAGATGCACAAAAAGCTTTTGTCAAAGTCCAACATGCACTGATGATTAACAAACCCTACAGAAAATAAGAATAGATGGTCTTTAGCTCAATCTGATCAAAACCATCTGTGACAAACCAATAGCCAACATCACATGAAATGGAGAAAAACTGAAAGCAAGCTTTTACTTTAAAATCAGGAATAAGACAAGGATGTCCGCTGTCACCACTCCTATTCAACATTGTTCTGGAAGCACTATCCAGAGCAATTAGACAAGAGAGAGAAATGAAAGGAATAAAGATAGGAAAGGAAGAAATAAAATAATCACTATTTGCAGAGGATATGGTACTTTACATGAAAGGCCCTAAAAACTCCACAAGAAGATGCTTTGAATTAATCAAAAAATTCAGTAGTGTAGCTGGATACAAAGTCAACACTCAAAAATCAATAACATTCCTATACACAAACAACAATCAGACTGAGAGAGAAATTAAGAAAAACCATACCTTTCACAACAGCATCCAAGAAACTGAAATATTTAAGAATCAATCTAACAAAAGAAGTGAAAGATCTATTCACTGAAAACTATAGCACCCTGAAAAAAAAGATCGAAGAGGATTTCAGTAAATGGAAAAACATTCCTTGCTCATGGATAGGAAGAACCAACATTGTGAAAATGACCATACTACCAAAATTTTTGTACAGATTCAATGCAATTGCCACTAAAATACTATTTCCAAACCTCACAGGTCTAGAGAAAACATTCTTTAAATTAATCTGGAACCAGAAGAGCTCCAGAATAGCAAAAGCAATCCTGGGCAACAAAAACAAGTCAGGTGGAATGACAATCCCTGACCTGAAATTATACTACAAAGCTACTGTGATAAAATTAACATGGTACTGCCTAAAAAACAGACCTGAGGCCCACTGGAACAGACTGGAAGAAATAGCCACAGCTCCAAACACAGTCAGCAACCTAATTTTTGATAAAGGGGCTAAACAAACTCACTGGAAGAAAGATAGACTCCTTAATAAATGGTGTTGGAAAAATTGGCTTGCTACTTTCTGAAGACTGAAAATAGACACAACTCTATCACCAAACTCAAGTCAAAATGGATCACAGATCTCAATTCTGAAACAGAAACTCTAAATCTGTTGGAGGAGAAAGTAGGTAAAAACCTTGAAGACATAGGGGTAGGCAGAGAGTTCATGAAGTAAAACCAAACCACTCTGGAAATGCTTCAAAGAATCAACAACTGGGATCTCATCCTACTGAAAAGTTTTTGCACATCTAAAGAAATCACCAGCAGAGTAAAAGGAAAACCCACAAATTAGGAAAAAAATCTTAGCTGGGTGTCCCTCAGACAAAGGTCTTCTATCTAGAACATATAAAGTGTTAAATAATATTAGCCCCCCACAAATTCAAAAACCTAATCCAGAAATGGGTATCTGAGAATGATACACACTTCTGACATAAAGAAATACAAATGGCAAATAAATACATGAGAAAATGTTCAACATCATTAGTCATTTGAGAAATGCCAATTAAAACAACACAGAGATTTCATGTCACCCCAGTAAGAATGGCTAGCATTAAGAATTCAAGGAATAACAAATGGTGGAGAGGCTGTGGAGAAACAGGAACTCTTCTCCATTGCTGGTGGGAATGCAGACTGGTGCAATCATTGTGGAAATCAGTTTCGAGATTCCTCAGCAAACTAGATCTAGAGGTTCTATTCAACCCAGCCATTCACCTTCTGCGTATTTTCCCAGAAGATCTGAAATAATCATACCACAGTGATATTTGTGCACCCTTGTTTATAGCAGCACACCTTGTAATAACTAAATTGTGGAAGCCACACAAATGTCCATCCACTGAGGAATGGATAAAAACACTGTGGTATTTTTATATAATGGAATATTACTCTGCTATAAAGAAAGATAAATTCTAGGCTTTTACCAGCAAATGCTCACAAGTAGAGACCATATTCATAAGTGAAATGAATGAGACCTTCATGTGTAAGCAATATATTGTCTCACTAGTGTAAGAGCCTGAAAAAGTGAAGAAACATTAGGAGGTATGTTAAACATTGTGAAATGAAAGGAAACGCTCAAATGTAAAGAACAGCTGATATGAGGGAAAAGGGAAAAGAAAGAAGAGGAAATTATGTATATATGTATATTCAGGATAGCTAACATAGCTGTCCTACTAACTTTATATAGCTTTACTGAAAGGATCAGTTAATGATTAATTATTTGATCAATCTTGCATGTCTGTATTTGTTTTCTGGAGAAACCACTTTGAAGAAATCAATATGTAAAACAACTATTGGCTAATTTCCTACCACATTGTCTGTAATTTAGTATTGTTTGTATTGTTCTTATGCTATTTTATAAATAGATGTCTGTTTGTTAATGTTTTCCTTCTTTTATTTTTAAAATAGATTTAAAAAATAAAAGAGCAGGAGTGTTTCAAGGGGTATTAATTACAACATGTTTTATTATAATAAATTTTTAAAAGTTAAACATTCACCATATATCTTGATCATACTAGTATATCAAATAACATTTATTGTCAAATTGGTTAACATTCTAGCAGCACAGGTGGATCTTCAGGATATTATAAGTGAAAGAATTCCATCACATAAAGAAAAATACCATATGATTTCACTTCTGTAAGGAATCTGATTTTGTTTTTTTTGTTTTTCCTCTCTCCTTCCCTCCTTCCTTCCCTCCCTCCCTCCCTCCCTCCCTTCCTTCCTTCCTTCCTTCCTTCCTTCCTTCCTTTTCCTTTCTTTCTTTCTTGTGTACCTGGGATTGAACCCACAGCTTCTTGAATGCTAGGTAAGTGCTGTACTTTGGAACCACATCCCCACCCCCTAAAGTATCTGAAGTGGACAGAATCACAAACACACAAACTAGGATGGTAAGTGCTTTCCAGGGGCTGGGGGGTGAAGAGAAAGAGGAGTTGTTGGTCAATAAGCATAGAGTTCGACTTTTACAAGATAAAAAATATCTCTGGAGATTGATTGGACAGCAATGTGAAGGTACTTAATGCTAGTAATTGTTATACTTAAAGGTAATATAAATATTATGTAGTATATTTTTTCACAATTAAACATCAACAAAAATTTTAAAATGTTTGTGAAGAACTTTGAATGTTGGAATATATAACATAAAATTAGCAAAAGCAGGGTGAATAATCATATGTAAAATAGGATCTGAACTTTGCAATAAAAACAGGACTGGAAATAAACACTTAAAGGAAGAATGTCAAAATGTTAGTAGTAGGGTAAGTATAAATGTTTACCACTTTAAATTTTTAGATAGCTTCCACATTTAAACAATAAATATATTTGTTTTACTTTAGTGGGAAATCTTATAAAAGTCTTTCTTAAAATTATTTTCTTCCTCAGGTTTTTTGTTGTTAACCAACTAGAATGTGATTAACCAACTAGAATGTGTGTAACCAATTAGGGCTTTTGTAAATTTTTAATGGGAAGATTAAAATTTACTTGCAGGCCAAGATCTACGATGGAATTTTTTTTGTGCACAGAAGTTTCACTCTCATCTATCAATAATCTTAGTCTGCTGAGCAGCTGTCTCCATCAGTCATTAGATGAGCAGCTTCTCAGGCAGCGTGGTAGCTGAAAAGAGACCACACTCCTATTTGAAAACAGTGGCTTGCGTTCACTTGACGGTGTATGGGGGTCCATACTGAGTGGTTGGATCTGTCAGTTGATCAGGGAGGGAAGGAGGGAGTGCAAATACCTTTTCAACAAGAATAATAATTTCTCTACCTTAAGTATCTGATGGCGATCAAGGCTTTCCACCGAACAGGGCTGGCTAGGGAATCTAGGGGCTCATCCCGTATGAAGTCCTGCAACACAAGACAGTGAAATGTTTGAAAAGGCCTCGTGGGAGTTTCTAGATGCAGCTGCAGCTTGGGGTACATGAGGATCAGAAAGAGATCTGTTATGTGCCTGGGAGTCTTCCTGCTTTGTGAGCGGGATAATCCAGGCCCCACCCAACTCTTCCTCCACACACTCACCAGCATTTGGTTGATTAGCATTTCCTTGTAGGAAAGCTGGAAGCCCTGGTCCTCAGCGTCCTGGACAGCAATGCTGATCTCAGTGATGCTTCTCATGAAACTCATCTGCAGATCCATGTCCTGAAGTGAAATGTCTCTTAGTCCAAGCTAAGATCTTAGGCACCACAGCAGGGTCCATAAACATGCGACCTAGTTTTGAAATGAATCTTTGCTTTCTCTGACCTCTTTACCTTAATCTAGGTAATAAATTACAGGGAAGTTGAGAAGCAAAGATTACCCCTGTCCCACCTTGATCACACACTGAAGTTTCTCTAGAGCACTGGCTTTCAAATCTATGACCATAAACCCACAACAGAAAACAGTTCACATTTTCATCCAGGATTTACCTGCCCACAATATGTCTAATACATAACACAATGAAAGGATATTTACTGTTGCTATATTTAATATAGTTTTCATTTTTGTGTTTCATTATTTTTTATGAAAAAATAAAATGAAATTTTGTAACAAAATAAGAGAATAACCATTGTCAATACACTGCGCATCATTTTCAAAGTAGTTGCTCAACAGTACAGAACGTAGACCAAACAGATTCTCTTACAAAGAAGAAACAAACATTATAGCACAAAACTTTCTATTCTCTTTATTACTTTTTCACTGAAATGTTTTGGTCTTTGTGACCTATTAACTCGATATCACACCCCACTGGTGGAGCCTATCCCACAATTTGAAGAACATTGCTCTAGTTCACAGCTCATGTTATAAACCACCTTGGGCCACAACAGAATTCCTTGTTCTGTCCTTGATTGGGCTCATGAATCCTGGCTTCCGAATTCTCAGAGTGATTAGTTATATACAGTATTGCAACCCTTTCCATTGGAATCAAATCATGAGGCCATCTATAGTTGAGATATTTTAAATGAGCGTGATTTGTTATCTATCTATCTATCTATCGGTTTATCTACCTATCTACCTCAATCACCTAGTCACCATCTCATACCTTATTCATCACAGACATGCCAAGCACCTGAAAATTAAAAGCAGATACTCAGTGAATAGCAGTTGGTCGGATCCCCACCCCAAGGATCCACGCATCATTTTTGAAGGAGAGACTTGAGAGGAATCTGGCCAAGGGGAAGGTGTGAGTGCTGAGTGCTCTTTACTTCCTCCCTTGTTGTAAAAGGGAGAGTTTGTACACCTGCAGGTAAGTCAAGAGTGAGCTACAGAAGCCAGGATCAGGATGACAATCCTTTGGGTTTCCAGGCTTCACAATCAATCTAAAGGGGCTCCTAATGGACTTTGTTGAGGAAAAACGGGAAAGACTCTCTGAGGTGAGAGCAATGAGAAGTGACAAAGGAAGTCACAGGGCAGGCGGCTCTGGAACTGTGAGTGGTCACATCTGTTATGATGCTTGTTCCCTCCGCTGTGTCATAGCACACAACGCTTACAATTGGTTTCAGGTATTTCAATGTAAAGTGTCTCTTTTTTGGGTATTCAGTATTTTTATTTTAAAATTAACTCAGGTCTTTTTAAATATGTCTTTAGACAGGGTCTGACTATGTAGCCCAGGCTCGCCTTGAATTCATAGCAATTCTCCTGCCTCAGCCTCCCAAGTGCTTAGATTACTGGCATCACCACCCTGCCTGGTTAAAAGTATATAATTATCTTTATCACTTTCCTTTTATTTGTATAGTAAGTTTCTTCAAGGATTGACCACCATAAAACATCTTTTATTATGTTTTTGTTTCTCATTATTGCCTATTATATTTGGAAGCATGAGAATGAGATCCTGGGGAATGTGTTGAAAATACAGGTTCAGTGATTCAACTACTAAAGACTGATTTATTAAACATTTTTATTTTTAATGGGCTATTCAGGCAATTTTCATGCAACTAAAATATGAGACTCACTGCCCCAAACCTTTAATTTGCATGTGCTTATATCAATGGCTTTATAAGCTCCCTGTGAGTCTGTTCTTATTGTATACAAATGGGAATAAATGTCAAGAGCACATACGGATCAAACATGGTTTTCAAGACACAGAAGACGAGACAAAGGAGCTTCAGGTACAGATGCTAACACCACAGCGCAGACAGTCTAAGGGGACAAGTACATGTCACATAGTCACTGAAAACTTCCCATACCTGCCTGTAGATGAGAAGCACTCATAAATCTTTTAAGTGTACAGATTTCCAGATCCCTCCTAGGACCTACTTATTCAGCTTTTCTGGAAAATCAATCTGGGAAGCTATATTTTTTCATCCCTAGATGAGTCCTCAGTGGCCAACACAATGTTTGTGAACAAAGTTGTTTTGAATCAACCATATGTGTAAAGCAGTCTACAAAAGAAGCAAAGTGCTTCAGAGGACAGAAATGGCCAGATGAATTCATTTCTGGGTCTTGAAGCTGGAATGTTCTTGTTTGACAGGTACCAAGGAGGTTCAGGGCGGCAGGATGCAAGTAGAAGAGGAAAATATTACAAGATGAGGTAGACTGAGTGGCTTGGTAAATGACACGTTTTATCCACATAGAAATACATATGATGCCACTTAATTGTATGTGACACACTGACCTAGGCGGTTTATAAATATTATCATAGAGAAGGTTAAACGACTACCCTTGGGTAACACTTCTGAAACTATGCAGAAGTACTAAGCCAGCTGCCTTAAAGTAGGACACAAGTGATTATTTCAAGTTCAAATAAGGCTGAGATCATCATGGATACAACTGATCTGGATGGCATCACAAAAGAGTTAGGATATGCATTTCCTAAGGCCTTAGAAAAGAAACAAATTATTTGACCTTACTTCTTCATAGTAAATATTTCTGTTTGCATGCATTCACATTTCCCAAACACACCAGCTCCTATAAATCTTCCTAATGTCTCTCCCTCTCCCTCTCCCTCTCCCTCCCTCCCTGCCTCCTGGCCTTCCCACCTTCCTGCCTTCCCACCTTCCTTCCTGCTTGCAGTCATTGAGTCTGAAGATGCTAAGACTGGACCCTTGCAAACTGGGGAACCCTGGCATGGACACTGAGGCAGCCCTGCAAGGGATATTACCTGAGAGCACTGGCTGTAAAGACCCAGCACTTGGGCCATGATGTCCTGATGAAGCCTGGTGAGCAGCTGCTGCTTGGGAGCGTGGAGGGCCACAGCGCCATAGATTACTATGATGTCAGTCTTGGTCAGGCTCTTTTTCCCAGAAAAAATGCTCTAAAGGCCAGGCCAGGGAGATAAAAATAACAGACTTAACGATTTCATTTTTTCTCTTATATAATTTTTTCTTAATCCTGTGGCTTGCTCTAGGATTTAAGAATCTGGACTGGGATGATTGAATTCAATCTAAAATTGACAGACTGTTAATTATACCATCATAAACAGCCAGGACCATCCTGAAGTCATCCAAGGGGTTAGTAGAAGTAACTATGGGAGGTTTTTAAATTTCTTATTGGATCACCCCTCTAGGGGAGGCAGAGTATACACAAAGGAAGCTGTGCAGTAGTCCTGAGCAGCTGGTGGTGGGAAAAGTACAGGCACGCATGGGGCTCTTTAGACCTTTCAGGTGTTCATTATTGAGTAGACTTGTTATATCCTACAGGACCTAGGCTTGAACAGTGCTGACATGGAATAAGGATCTGAACTTAGGAGTGAGAATAACACGGAGAAAGGACATTCACTGGAGAAATTGTATTGTTTGTCAATGTACTGATTGAGAACTTTAGAGGAGATGATTCCTTTTACCTTACATCGATTCACAAAAAACTTTCCTTCATCTTGGAATTTTTTAAGAACAGTTAGAACAGTATCCAAGTGGTTCTCTGCACAGCATCCTAAAATAGATGCTGTTCCCTGAAATCAGAAAAGGTATGAGATTTTGAGTTTAGGCATTTATTCATTCAGTTCATATTTATCGAGTACCTGTCATGTGCCAGGACTCTTCTAAGTAATCGAGACGCAGTGACAAACAGAGCACATTAAACTCCCTGTCGCTGTGGGGCACAAACCCAGAGCAACCAACAGGGGAGACGCGGGGAGGTGCACAAGCAAACATAGAACTTCAGTAACTGTGTCCATATAGAGTATTGGATAGTGGTAGTGCTACAAAGCAAGAAAAATGGGAGAAAAGAATGGCTGCGAGGGCTGGGGCAAGTCTGAAACGGAAATAGCATCTTCAGAGATGCATTCATGAACATTGAGCAGAGCCCTGAAATAAGTGAGAGGGTGTGAGAAAGAGTTCCAAATGGAAAATGCAATGTCCTGAAGTCCACAGAAGCGGCCCAAGTGAGGAGTCACGGAGGAGGTCAGAGCAAGATGAGATCGGATAGGAGGCAGAGATGAGTTTTAGTAGAACATTTGTATTCATAATTTTAGATGGGAAACCAGTGTGGGTTGAGTTGACTGATACTTTTATCTCATTTATTCTTTTAAAAGAAGTTTTATCTTATTCTTGACAAACAAGTTCACACAGATTTATACATATAATGTGATATTTTAATACATGTATACATTATTGGATAATCAAATCAGACCGATCATCCTATTCATTATCTTAAATACTGTTCATTTCTTTATGAAGACAATATTTAAAAACTCATTTTCCTAGCCATTTTGAAGTATAGTTATTACTAGCTATACAGACTGATATTTTTTTAAGGATCACAATGTTACTGAAATGCTACTGTATGTTAAGTTGCTGAGAATTTTGAGAGCAGGTAGCCTTTGTTTTGTGTTCTGAGGTTATATATTTACTACCTGCCCACAGTTTTCCTTCCCGTCTCTCTCATCCAAGGCTGATTTCACCACAGCACTTTTGTTGTGATTTGTGTTATGTCTCACTCAATTGCAGTTTGTTCATGACTGCTGTTATATTTATTTGGTTGCCTAACCCTACTAGAATCACCATGAGACTCCATAGATTAGACTTCTGTCACCAAGGCCTCAATGAACATTGTTCTGAGTTTTCAGATACCAGGTTGTAATTCTTATGATCTACATAAACAATATCTCCTCAAAATCTCCTGTGTTCAGAGGGGAGGTTTGTGAAAGGTGATTGGATCATGCCAGCACTACATTCACAAGTGAGTTAATCCATTGATAAATTCATAGATGAAACATTAATGAATTCATAGCTTTTGGAAGAGAGGGGTGTGGATGCAGGGACAGGTCACTGGGAGTGTGACTTGGAAGTTGTAATAATGAGCTGCAAGCCTCCCTTCCTGGCTACTGAGGGTTTAACACCTTTCTTCCATTGTCCTTCTGCTACGCCATTTTTGCCTTTGAACTAGCAAATCATGGGCTGAACCCTCTGAAACTGTGAACTAAAATAAACTTCCCTTCCTTTAAATTGCAGGTTTTGGGTATTTTGTTACAGCGATGGTAAGTCACTAATATGCCTCATTACTGGAAGATATTTGCAACAGCCCTTTGAATCCCTGTTGTCTAAAATCCCTATGCCACTGAGCTGTCTTAAGACATAAATGTTCTGATTCTTTTATTCCATTTGTACTCTTTCCCCATAATTCTCTGTGTTTACTACTCTTCCAACTCATCTTCCTAACTTCTCTCTTTACTCACCTTTTCTGTTCTGTGATATATGTGTCTGGTTGTGCTATTGTCATTTAACTCTGGCAAAATCCATGGCCTGGATACACTGACTCTCCAGTTTACCTAGAACTTGGTGTGCTATGTGCTGCCAGAAAACAAGTGATCCCTTTGAGAAAACCAGCACCAGTTTCTAGTTTCCACTTCAACTGGACCATCAAATTGACACAGATGTTCCACTACTTCACTTCATCACTCCTTTCTCCCCATAACAGAACCTCAAAATTGCAATTTCAAGCTCAAGTTTTCCCCTCATTTACAATTAATCATTGTAGACTGTACAGAAACACAACCAACAAGATGGGTTTTATTTTGCCTGATTTTATCTTGGTGGGACCTGAGTGAGGTAGGCAGTGTATTGTGGGACCAAGACTCGAATCTAGCTATTGTGAGTTGGAACTCTGGAATTATGGAATAGACAGAGTATCTGAGAAGTATCTGAGTTCACATGGATGTCAGCAGTGGTCTCTGAAACCTCCAGGCATTAAATGAAAGCCTTCCTAGACACTTGTATGTAAATAAATTCTCTTGGTATCCTAGTCTATAGGAACTAGACTAGGAAACAAGAACTACAGGCTAGAACTGCAGAAATAGCAGAACTGCAAGGGGAGCTAAGACGAGGAAAGGGTGATAGACATAGTACCAAGAGCAATAAATGATTAGAATATTTGCTGAGGACAAAAAGAAACAATAACAATACAAAAATACAAAGCCTAGTCATTTCTTCTATTGAATGTGGGAGAAAGAACGAAAAACGTTACAGATTTTCTGAAGAGAGATACAACATACTATAAGATTTTATTTTCAATCCTAGTGGTCTCTATTAAGTGCAGGGATTATTTTGGCTTGCTTATTTTTAATACAACCCATTTTCCTACATAGTTATGTATGGTCTACAGCCCATAATTGATAGGGAATGAGTAAATATACTTCACAAAAGCACTCAAGGTTGTATGCACATTCTCTCTAAGCTGAAAAAATAATGACCTTCAAAGTTTTTGTCACCTTGTACATGCAGGGCGTTGATGTGCGTGACTGTGCTCTAGATTATGAAGCCAACATGAAAATACACCAGAGAAGATCTTGTTAAATAAGAATGTTTGGAATTTGTCTTTCCATTTTTCCAAACCTTGGTTAAAATGAAGTACTTGGTTACAATATTAGTTCTGGAGACATTAGCCAGAACAATTAGACAAGACAGAGAAGTAAAAGGGAACAAAGATAGGGAAGGAAGAACTGAAATTATCATTATTTGCAGATTACATGATACACTACATAGAAGATCCCCAAAACTCCACCAGACAACTTTTAGATTTAATAACTAAATTCAATTGTGTAGCTGGTTACAAAGTCAACTCAAAAGACAATAGCATTCTTGTACACAAACAATGAGAGAAGTGAGGGAAATTACACCCTTCACACAAAAAAGAAATACTTAGGAATCAATCTAACAAAGAAAGTAAAAGATCTGTATATTGAAAATTACAGTACTCTTGAAAAAAAGGGATTGAAGAGGATATTAGAAAATAGAAAGATATCCCTTGCTCATGGAGAGAAAAAAGCAACATAGTGAAAATGGCCATATTTCCAAAATTGTTACATAGATTTAATGCAATCTCAATTAAAATACCATTAGCATGCCTCACAGAACTAGAGAAAACATTCCTAAAATTCTTTTGGAACCAGAGGAGACCTAGAATGCCACAAGCTTTTCTGGGCAACAAAGACAGGGCAGGAAGCATAACAACCCCTGCCTTGAAATTATACTACAAACTACTGTGCTGTTGGCCAAAAAAGACAAAAAAAAAAAAAAAAAAAAAAAAAAAAAAAAAAAAAAAAAAAAAAAAAAAAAAAAAAAAAAAAAAAAAAAAAAAAAAAACCAGACCTGAAGATCAGCAGAACAAAGTAGAGGATGCAGACACAACTACAAACACACTCGGCCACCTTACTTTTTACAAAGGGACCAAACATGTTCACTGGAAGAAAGATAACCTCTTTAATAAATGGTGCTGAAGAAACTGGCTCTCTCTATGCCAAAGACTAAAACTAAACCCATGTCTATCACCATACAATAAAGACAGAATGGTCAAAGATCTAAATATTAACACAAAAACACTAAATCTACTGGAAGAGAAAGAAGGGAGAAATCTTGAAGACATAGGGGTAAGTACAGAGTCCATGACTAAAAACAAAATGGCATGGGAAATACCTTAAAGAATCAGAATCTCACCTTACTGAAAAGTTTTTGTACAACAAAAGAAATCACCCACAGATTAAAAAGAAAACCCACTAATGGGATAAAATATTGGCCAATTGTTCCTCAGACTAAGGATTTCTATCTAGAACATATAAAGAACTTTTTAAAAATCAGTCCCCCAAAATTCAAAGACCCAATAAAAAATGAGCATCTGAGATGAACACACACTTCTCTGATGAAGAAATACAAACGACAAATAAATATATGAAAAATGTTGAACATCACTGATCATTTCAGAAATGCAAATTAAAACATGTGGATTCCATTTCATTACAGAAAGAATGGCTGTCCTAAAGAAATCAATCAATAATAAGTGCTGGAGGGATTGTGGGGAAAAATAAATCTTCCCCACTTCTAGTGGTAGTGTAGAGTGGTACAACCATTGTGGAAATCAGTGTGGAGGAATGGATAAAAAACTTGTGTTATTTTTATACAATGAAGTACTATATAGCTATAAAGAAAGATAAACTGAGGATTTACAGATAAATGGATGCAACTAGAGACGATAGTCATAAGTGAAATAAATCAGACCTACATGTGCAAACATCATATGGTTTCCCTAGTGTAAGAATTTGAAAGAGTAAATGAAATCTGAAAGGTACAATAGATATTGTGAAAGAGAAAGAAACTGCTCAGTGGGAAAGAACAACTGGGATGAGGGAAAGGAGAAAATAAAGAAGGAAGGGGAAAACAACATATATATGCAAGATAGCTAAGATAATTGTACTACTAATTTGCATTGGTTTTTGAAAGTAACAGTAAATGTTTGATCAATCTTGCATACCTACATCTGGTAATCTGAGCAACTACTTTGAAGATAGCAATATGTAATGTAACATCCATTGTTAATTTCCTGTGTTGTTTTGAAATTCTATACCTTTTTATTATTTTTGTGTTGTTTTGTTTTTGTTATTTTATTTTTGTTTTTTCTCTTTAAAATAAAAAGTTCCTAAAGAAAAAATTAAAAACAATCAAACCCCATAATCCAAAGACCCAATAAAAAATGGACATGTAAGATGAATACACACTTCTCAGGTAAATAAATACAAACAGCAAGTAAATACATGAAAAAATGTTCAACATCATTGGTTATTTGAGAAATTCAAATTAAAACAACACTGAGATTCCCTCTCACCCCAGAAAGAATGGGTATCCTCAAGAAATCAACCAATAACAAATGCTGCAGAGGCTGTGAGGAAAAAGGAACACTGCTTTACTGTTGGTGGAAGTGTAGACCTGTGCAACCACTGTGGAATCAGTGTGGAGATTTCTCAAAAAACTAGAACTAGAGATCCCATTTGACCTAGCTATTCCTTTTCTGAGTGTCTTCCCAGAAGAATTAAAAACATCATACCACAATGATATACGTGCATCCATGTTTATAGCCACACAATTTGCAATTGCTAAATCTTGAAAACAACTCAAATGCCTATCATCTGAGTAATGAATAAAAATATGCTATATTTATACACAAGGGAGTACCACTGAGCTATAAGCAAAGATAAACCTGAAATTTTATAGTAACTGAATGCAAGTTGAGGCCATACTCATAAGTAAAATAAATCAGACTCACATGTATGAACATGGTATTGTTTCCCTGGTGTGAGAAACTGGAAGTGTATATAAGGTCTAAAGTGTACAATGATACAAGCTAGCTAAGGTAATTATACTACTAAGTTCTACTGGTTTATTGAAAGGAACAGTTAATGTTTAATTGTTTGATCAATCTTACATGACAATGTGCAAAACAACAACCATTGTTAATTCCTCTCACCTTGTCCTGAAATTCTGTGTCATTTTTATTGTTTTTAATGTTGTTTTGTTTATTTGTTTATGCCTTTGTTTTTGTTATTTTGTTTTCGTTCTTTTCTCTTTAGAATAATACAAAAAATAAAATGTACTATAGATATTTTTAAATGGGAAGAAATTGTTCAAAAAGAAAAAGGAACTAGGATGGGTGAAAGGGAAAAGGGGAAAATGCAAGTCAGTTATACTGTTCATGTCCCTTAGTTCATTGAAAAAGGAAGGTTTACACTAATATCAATCGGAGAAATTTTGATGTCCATAACTTGTATTCTGAGCAACAATTTTAAAGATAACAACAGGCAATGTATTAACTATTGCTGTTCTCCTATGATTTTGTTATGAGATTTTGTTTTACCTTTTTTGCTTAAAATTTAAAAAAAAGAAATACTGATACTAATGTAGGGGAACCTCATTATTCCCACAAAATTTTTTTGACTATTCTGAATCTATGAAGGGTAATTCTTGTAAGCTAAGGTTTGTCACAGCCTTTATGGGTACTACTAATAGTCCTCATCATAATAGGAAATTGAGCACAAAGGGTCCCACCTGTCTTTGATCCCCTAGTTGGTTGGGAGCAATCAGAAACTCCTTAATCTGTGACCTTACAAAATCTACATCTTGGCAGGATGCTAAAGTGGTTCCCAAGGCCTTCCAAAGAAATTTCTGGAAAATAAAAGATGAATAACAGAAATTTAAAGGGCTTTAAGCAAGATTCTAATAGAAAGTAGAAGGGGTTAAAATAGTCATCTGAGGGTAAGAACTTAGGTGATTTAATGTCTCCTTAGTAGACACACACATCACATTTCTTTATGAAAGTGCTTCTTTCCTCCAGGGCTTTTCTCCCACCAGAGCTTTTCTTCTGCATTCCTTTGTACCTTGACCCCTACCATGGTAATATCTTTCATTACCCATTGTGATTTTTTCATTTTCTTGTTTGTGTCTATGCTCAGAATTCGGACTCTTAGGTCTTATAATTATGACCAGTGTATAGTTCCTGGCAGCTAATAAATGCTTAATAAATAAACATACTCTATGTAAAGGAAGACTATTTTGACTACACCTCTTTTAGTTATCTAGTATTCAAATCTTTGTATATTAGTTGTATATTATCAGCAGAGCTTCTCTCTATTTAGGATTTCCACCTCTGTTGCATGTAGTAGAGAAAACTGGCCAATTGCTGGTTCATTACAAGGATTCTGAAATGCTTGTGGATTATAGCTATAGAGTGGACATAATTGTTAAGGAGGAATCTATGGAACTGAAAGAAAGAGTAGTAGAAACAGAGGAAGCAAAATTAATGTTCTCAGGAGAAACTGTGCAGAGCAATCCGACTTGAGCACTCTCTCACTTCTAAGCACTTGTTTACTGTAGTATAATATTTCTGGCAGCCAGCCTCACAAGGCTAGCATAGTGCAAATTAAAACATAAACTGACATTCAACTGGTGCTGCAGCAGAGCCTGCTGTTTGCCTTCTTGTATCCCTTCTCCCTCCTTCTCTAGAAAAGAGCCTCTGAATGTCAGTCAAGGCCACATCGATCTTGACCCAGCTTTACTTGGAGAAAGATGCGGCCATCTGGCATGTTTTGGACAAATTTGAGGATAAGAGAAAAAGGTACTGTTCAATATTTGGTAAATGTTCTCAGGAGGGCTTTCGTCTATTTTTCCATCCCTCACTCCTTTTGTTGACAATAGAGATGAGACAGAGTTTCGTGTCAAAAGGTAGATGCTATGGTCCCTTGTCTTAAAACCAACCTTCTCAGTGGAGGTGTTGCTGTAACTGTTCATCTGCTGGTTGAAATCTCGACTCAGTTGAATGGTCCAGGCCACGTCGCCGATCTTCCACAAAGATTCTTTGAGCAACTGTTGTAGGAAGTGGAAGTTAGATTAGAGTGTGTCGGTTTAATGTGGTTTCTTATACTTTTTTTGCTACCTAATCCTCTAAAAGTATGAACATGTTTTACAAGGCATTATTGCTTTTACTGTAAGATAATTGTTACTTTGGAACATTTTGTATTAGTTTATTTTAGGAGCCATTTTTGATATGCTCTGAACTTTCATTAACATTAAAAGATACAGAATGTAGATATAATTCTGTGAGTGCTTTCCTTTTTCCTTCTTAAATACAAATTGCTGAAACAGTTAAAATAGAACCTAATCTGAACTGAAACTTAAATTGAAGTTAGCACTTCTCAAATATCACACATGAAAAATTTCATTTGTCAATGTTAGTTTGGCTTATTATGTACTTAAAAATACTTATATGGGATAGCTTTAAAATGAAGAACTAAAGGTTTTGAAGAACCAATTAGATGTACTAGTACATTTCTGCAAATTAGTAAGTAAATATTTCTGTTTTTACCAGTTGTTCTAAGTCAAGGTCACAATCAGTCCCTTAATGTCAATCCTTCTTTGTTAAGTAGAAAAAGGTATTTTTGTCTTTGTGGAGAACAAAGCCCACTGCAATTTCTAAAGCCAGTATTTCTCCTATATTTTCTCTTCTTCAGGTTTAGACAAGGACACTTAATATCAAGGCCAATGAAAAATTTTGTATATATTTTTTAAATAGGAGCTTATCCAATGGATCTCTTAAAGAAAAAAAAAAACTTGGAAGATTAAAGGAAGAGGCCGCATGCACACAGTTTTGAAAAAAAATGATTAGAACCATAAAGACTGGAAAAAAGGGAAATACGCTGTTTTAATGGTTTTCTGCTAGAGAAAAACAAAACAGGCTTCTTTCCAAGTGCGCAATTTTAAAACGGCAGCTGGAGAAAATAGAAGAGGAATTTTGCGACAAGGATGGAAATGCCAGAGGAGAAAGGGGAGAGGTGGGTCTTACGGTCAAGTGTAGCCCGGGAGAACAGTCACGTTTGGCTCTTGTAGTGGGTAAGAATCCCTCTCAGAAGCCCCTGTGAACATGACAGTTCTCAGCAGTTTTGTTTATGCAAGAGATGGTGAACAGAGGAGTGGGGAGTGCTGTGGGAAAGTCACTGAAATTTAACATTTTTAAGAAGCCATAGCAAAGTCCTATGTAGGTGGTTTATGCACCGAAAACCTGCTCTATTAAAAGCTCCCTGTTCATGAACTTCTTAACATATCCTTTCCTGAAGTTGAAACCTTTTCTCACCTCCTGCCTGCAACATACCATTTCTGGGATTTGGCACTGCCTCTGACCCTGCTGAGTTATAAAGGTACAAGAGTCTGTGCATGAGAGAGAAGAATGAAGATTACCATTCACGTTACGGTGATTTAAAGAGCACTGTCCTGTTGTCTTTTTCTTGTTTTCTTTTTTTGAGAAGAGCATTACCTTTTACAAAGTCACTTCCCACATTCTAGTCCTTTCACAAGTAAAGCAAGTATTGTTCACTGCCCTTTGGAACCTACTTCTTGTGTTGTTAATGTAGTTGTCAAGAGCGGCAACTTTGCCTTGTTTCCCATCCATCATCTCGACGCGTCTTGAAGGCACACTTACCTGAAGCAGCATGGTTTCCCAGAGCACCACGCTAGCATTCTTGCCTAGAAATGAAAATTGATACAGTAACTACAAATAAACCAAGATTCAAATTCTCACTTATTAGGTCCTCAGTGGATGTTGGAGTTCCACTTCAAGATATCTGCTTGCTCAGAGTAGATATTTGAGATGAAATTTATTATACTGGCAATTTTTAAGTGCTTGTCAGAGACAGCATTTTAAGTCCATGACAAAAATCTAGTTTTTCTTTTTGTTGTTATTAATTTCAGAAATAAGTAATGAAATTGCCATGTTTTAATGTTTTACTATAAATGACTAGTGATCTCTTAGTACAGTTCCCCAAAAGTTTCTTTTGTATATAAAAAAAATCAGACCAAAAGTAAAAATTCTTGCAAACCATTTCCCACCGTGAGTATTGAGAAATAGAATATAAACACCAAGAAAACCTGGTATCCCAAGTTTGGGCTTTGAATGATCTAAAATGAATAATAATGGTATTGTATAGAGAAATCCTTATTTTCTTGCCACCTTGGATAAAGAGAAAACAATTTGAATCATCACTGCCAGGGCTGGAAAACCTGACTCTGCTCCTGTGTACCTTCCACGGATGGCAGGAGTTCAGGGATGCGCGTTCTCCACAGGTCTGTCAGTCTTGGGTGAATGATCTCAGGCGCTACCTTCAACAGCCCTATCGCACTGGCCCCACATAACCTCCCAGAACTGGCAAGAATAGATATCACCTGAAGGATGGAAGAGAAAATGATTAACAATTGTAGGGGTATTAAACGACTCACCTCTCTCCTTTTTTTTTTTTTTTGTCATTGTTCTGGATTCCTAAATTGGATAAGCCTTTAGTAAACCGTTACAACAAAGTTAATACTTGGACAGTCTTCCCAGTTTTTACCCCTCAAAAGTGAAAAAACACATACACATGAAATAACCAACAAAAATAAATGGAAAAAGCCTTTGCCCTTAGATATATGTGGGAAAACGGGGCTTGAAGAAATGATAGTGCGGTGAAAGGAAAATAAAAATAGAGAAATAAATAAAGAAAAAAAAAAAGAAGGAAAAAAAATGTACACAGTCAATGTGGAATTTGTTAGGGTGCTTAAATATTCCAAAATGGTACTTAAGGATGAGATTTAGTCTATACTTACTTTAAAATCATAGCATTTAGCAAATATTTCAAAAAGAGAAGATAACCTTGCCCATATATTCAACAGTATTATTTGTACAGCAGAAAAATGATGATGCTATGTTAGTCTTCCTTTTGCCTTGGAATATTTGTGCAATTTTTCTTAGCATTTTCTTTAGGACTGAATTATCCATTTCAACTAAAATTTATCCTACACTGGTTCTTTGTAACTCACCAGAAGTCTGGCCAGTAGCTGCTGTGGTGAAGGGAGTTTCACTAAAAAGAGAAAACAATTTTCATCATCACTGTAGGAGCTGGAAAACTCAGACTGGGGTTAGGTGTAAGATCAAAGCATGGTAGACTTTCTGGAAAAGGGACTTTTGTAATTGTATAGGAAAGTGTTGCTTTGTTTATGAGTGTACAAACCAGGTCCTGGAGAGATGACAAGAGCCGTGGACTCTGTGACATTTTGCTTCTTCCTCTCCTCTGCCATAATCAGGATTCTGATAATATTAAGCAGGTAGTCCAGAGTTCCTGTATATTCTTCAGGTACCACGAAAGTAAGAATTCTTGGCCATAGCACCTGTGGGAAACATAGGCAAGGTGCAAGAATTACCTATTGTTTTCCATGACATCTCCCTAAGCTTCTCTACATGTTTCTGATTTAGAAATTTGTTCTCGTTGTTATAATTTCAGTCTTTAAATCACAATAAAATAAATAAAATCTCTACAGAGCACATTCACTTCCAGGTAACCGCTGGTCATGGTTTCTTCCTGGGGTTTGTTCCTGGAATTTGAGGCAATACAATTTTTTTTCACTGCAAGAAATACTTCCAGATACTGTTCGTATTCTACCACCCCCACAGCTCATTCAATAAGTTCTAGTATTCCTTTTGTCAATGTGACAACTTAAAATGCTCTACAGATTATGTGAAGAGCTCAGGTTGAAGCAGGACTGCCCCGCGGAAAATGACGGGAACAGGACGGTGAGTGGGTGGCCGGGATTTGGTGTTTCTGCTTTTGGAGGTGTGGACTGCCTGTGGCTTGTGTAGTCAGAATGTTCCCTTGTGGGAAACCTTGGTGTTGAGGACTTGGTGTCAACTTGGACCTCTCCTTTCTCTGCCTTTTGTATTTAATCACCAAGCAGAGTCCTTTTCCCAGTAAAACCTTTTGCACCCTTTATGTTTAATTCCTAACATCCTGACGCTGCTACAGGGTCTGTGTTTGACTTGATACGTGGCTCTTTCCTCTTAGTTTACCTGTACATCAGACCATAAACTTCTACAACTATCATTTTCAGCGTTTAGCCCTTATTTAACATTTTCATTGACTCCTCAACCACAAAGTTTAGCACTGCAGGTCCTTTAGAGTTTGCCTCTAATTTTACTTCTGGCTTGGAAGGTTTCAGTCTCCAGTAGACATCAGACATAGGGGATTTGGTGGTAGACTCATGGGCCTCATATTAGAATATGCTGATTCAACAGGTTGGGTACATGGCCTGGAAATCTGCATTTAAAATATTCAGATAATTCAAGAACCAAGTACCATAGCTGATGAAGCATTTGATCCACTGATACTGAGTGGCTGTGGATTGTCTCCTAAACATGCCGTGTACTTCTGGCCACTAAAATCATTCCTCAGGCTATATTGTTTAAGAGAAGTAAATATGCATTCCAAGGTTCCTCCTCTTGAGGTTCGGATTAATTGGGGGTCCAGTGAGTCCTCAGCATGGGTGTTTTTAATGCTTTCCCTGATGAATAGGGAAAGTTTGGGATTAATTACATTATAGTCACCAATTACTACACAATGATATTTTTAGAAAAATTAAGGGAAGAAGAAAAGTAATATATTATGGTGTTTATAAATTGTTATGTACTTCCCAAATGTAAATAGTCTGTGTTACTTATCTTAACCATCAAATTAATTAATTTAACATCTGTTTCTGAGAAACTAGTGCGTACTAGATCCTGGGCATCATGACACACTTCCTCAAGTCAGAGCACAAAAAGCTGATGATACATGCAGAATCAACTTATGTCTTTACACCTGAGTGGACAGAGATTTAGGCAAGGGATCAAAGTAAGGATGAGTGGTGATGAAAAAATCCTCACCTGAGGCATTCCGATCACCAGTGGGTCCAGGGTTTTTAAGACCTCAAGGCTTGTTTCTTGAACAGATTTCTCTCCTATGTCATCTTCTGGGGAGTTACTTTTCACTGGTTTTTCCTTCAAGAAAGATGAAACAGGTGATAATAATCTCTAATGTTTGTCCATCTAACCTTATTTGATCTGTGCTCAGACTCAAGAGTGGAGAATGTCATCTCTCAAGTAAAAGGGCTCACAGTATCTAAGGATCTTGGTCTCCTACATAAAATTCCTATTGGAAAAGACCCCTTGCCAAATATGTTCACTGGAAGAAAGACAGCCTATTTAATAAATGCACTGGAAAAACTGGCTTTTCATATGCTGAAGACTAAAACTAGCCCCATGTCTATCAACACACACTAAGCTAAAGTAAAAATGGATCAAAGATCCAGATATTAAAACAGAAACACTAAATCTACTGGAAGACAAAGTAGGTAGAAGCCCTGAAGACACAGGGGTAGGCAGAGAGTTCATGAACAAAAACCAAACTGCATATGAAATACTTCAAAGAATTAACAACTAGAATCTTATCTTATTATAAGGTTTTTTGCGCATCCAAAGATATCACTGAGGGAGTAAAAATAAAACCCACAGAGTCAGAAAAAATTTTAGCCAATGGTCCCTCAGAAAAAGGATTTCTATTTAGAACATATAAAGAATTGAAAAAAACTCAGATCAACCAAATTCAAAGACCCAATCCATAATGGGTGTGTGAGATGACTGCACATTTCTCAGATGAAGAAATACAAATGGGAAATAAATGCATGAAAAAATGTTCAATGTCATTGTTCATTTGAGAAATGCAAATTACAACAACACTGAGATTTCATCTCACCCCAGAAAGAGCAGGTACCATCAAGAAATCAACCAATAACAAATGCTGGAAGCACTATGGGGAAAAAGAAGCTCTTCTCCACTGTTGGGAGTGTGGACTGGTGCAACCATTGTGGAAATCAGGGTGCAGATTTCTCAAAAAACTAGGATTAGAGGTCCCATTTGGTCCAGCTATTCTATTCCCCTTCTGAGTATTTTCTCAGAAGAATTAAAAATATTATACCACAGCGATATATGTGCACTGATTTTTTATTGCACAATTTGCAATTGCTAAATCTTGGAAAGAATCCAAAAGCCCAGCAACTGAGAAATGGGTAAAAAAGGTATGGTATTTATATAAAATAGAGTGCTAGACAGCTACAGAGGAGGACAAAACTGAGGTTTTCATAGGTAAATGGATGTAACTAGAAACCACACTTATAAATATGAAATAAATCAGACTCACATGTGTAAACATTGTATTGTTGCCCTAGTGTAAGAAACGGAAACAATTAACAAGATCCAAAAGGTACAATAGATAATTGCAAAGGGAAAGAACACCTGGGATGGGCTAAAGGAGAAAAGAAGGAAAGATCTATCATCTATCTGTATCTATCTATCCACCTGCCTACCTACCTATCATCTATCTATCTTTCCGTACACAAGGTAGCTAAATAATTATGCTACCAATTTCTATTAGTTCATTAAAAAAACGGGGTGTGCTTACATTGTTTGATCAATTTGCACACTTATATTTTATAATCTGAGCAAGTACTTTGTTTTTTTAGATTTTTACTTTTATTTTTTATTTTAAATATAAAAGAATGAAAATGTACTAATAAACACATAGATATAAAAAAAATAACACAAAACAATAAAGGCAATACAGCATTTCAGACAAGGTGATAGGGAATTAACAATTTGTTGTATTAAATATTATTATCTTCAAGTTGGTTGCTCAGATAAACAAATATAGGCATGTGTAATTGATCAAATGATTAAACATTAACTCTTCCTTTCAATAAAGCAATAGAAATCAGTAGTGCTATTATCCTAGCTATCCTGTGTGTATATACATGCATATTTTCCCTTCTTTCTTTTCCCTCATCCAAGTTGTTCTTTTCTTTGGAGCAGTGTCTTTCCCTTCCACAGTATCTATTGAACCCTGAATAACTACTTTGAAAATAACAATATACAATATATTAACGGTTGTTAATTTCCTACTTTCTTGTTTTCAAATTCTGTATCACTGTTTTCATTGCTTTTCTCTTCTTGAGATAAAATAAAGAAAGGGCCCCTTGGAGGGATGGGTTGGAAAATATTCCACTGGATGAAAAAGAAAAACCAAAGTAGTGAGGATCAGGGGCTGGGGATATAGCTCAGTGGAATAAGCGCTTGCCTAGCAAGCGCAGGGTCCTGAGTTCGATCCCCAGTACTGCAAAAAAAAAAAAAAACAAAGTCGTGAGGATCTTTGAGTTGCAAAGTTTACCTCTCTCTTTCAGGCTTTTGCCATTTTCTTCCAGACTAAAATGTTCAAAGTATTGCTTCTTAATATAGTAGACCATAATTTCAGTTTGGGTAGCTCGCTAAGGTGGCTGAGGTCTCATGCACGTGGTTTTCATCTACAGGAAGTTGTAGTATGGATACTCGTATCTCCCCCAGATTCCTAGGTTGAATCCTCCCCTCTAAGGCGATGGTATTAGGAAGTGGAACCTCTGACAAGTGACCGGGGCATGAGGGCAGAGCCTTCCCTTCCGTGTGGGATTGGTGCCCGTGTGGAAGGGCCTTCAGATAACCAGTTAGCTCTCCACCATGTGTGACAACATGTGAGAAGACACTGTCTGGGAGGGAGCCTGCCCTCGCTAGACACTGATTTCCCAGCCTTGAGAATTATTAGGAATAAATGCATGTTTATAGGCCATACAGTTTATGGTCTTTGCTTTAGCAGCCCAAGTGGATCAGACACCAGTGCAGTAGGTATGGTGACTCTTTTGACAGTGCAATCCACTGTCTCTGCACCTGTGCAAAGCATCCCTGCCCTAAGACTTGGAAGTCAGTTTCTCTCCCCAGAGAAAAAGGTGATTTGACCACCCTTGTGTTTATTGTAGGATAGGAAGGATATTGGTGAAAAGGAACTAAGAGATCTAGCAGCTGAGAAAAGTTTTCAGGGAAAATAATTAGACTGAAATATAATTCTGAAATCAGTTGTTTCTAAAATCAGTTTTCCTTCTTGTTCTTTCTCCCCTCCCTTTCTTTTTCCCTCTGATCGTGTCCCCTCCTCTCTCTTCCTCTAGTCCTTTCTCCATCTTTTGTTTTGCAGTGCTGGGAATTAAACTCAGGACCTTCTCATTGAACTACATTCCAAGCCCTTTTAAATTTATTTTTATTTTGAGATAGAGCATTCCTAGGTTGCAATCTTCCAGCCTCAGCCACCGGGAGGGCTGGGGTTACAAGCGTCTGTTACCACATCCGGTTGAGCTCAGTCTTTTTTTTAACATGCAATTGAGTTAAATGCACTTGTTGGAGTACAGCACTCAACACTGAAACTGTGGCCTCTCTTTATACCAGTTTCCTCCTGGATGCTGCAAACTGGGTGAAGACGTAATCCACCAAGGGCCATCCTTCCCGTGCTTCGATGTAGGACTTTTCACACATGGCTTGAATGAGGAGAAGGGTGGAAACCCTTACCTACAGCAAGAGCGATGCAATAGCAACATTTTATGTATGGCAGAATGGAAATTTATCTTTTCCTATTTTATAACCTTTATGGAAGGTTTCAAAAGTGGGAGTACAAATTGAATAAAGTTACAATAAATAGATGAGAAAGAAGTGTCTGTACATTCACTGAGGACGCTATCTTTAACCAGAGTCTTTACTTACCTCCCAAAACATACCTTCTCTCCTATGTAGTATGATATATTGGTAACTTTGGGTAAAACACTGCTTCACATTACTTTTTTTATTTTAAAGATAAAAGAATATAAACTTGAATAACAAACATAATAAGGAAATACATAAATTATGAGGAAGATAGTGGGAGATTGAAAATGAATGCTGTAGCTGGGGATATAGCTCAGTGGAATAAGCGCCTGCCTAGCAAGTGCAAGGTCCTGAGTTCAATCCCCAGTACCGCCAAAAAAAAAAAAAAAAAAAAAGAAAATGAATGCTGTTTTACATAATATCTTCATATTTGTTAATTATCTCAGAAACAATGAAGGAAATACACAATTATACAGAAGATAGTGGAGGATTAACAATGGCTGTTGTATTACATAATGTTATCTTCGCATTTCTTACTCAGTTATAAATCAACACTGCTTCATATTAAAAAAAATACTCAGCAAAGATTGAACTATAGATCCACAGTTGCTTATTCACAATTTTGAAATCTAAGCATCTTTAAAAACTAGAATTTGGGGGGGGGTGCCAGGAATTGAACTTATGATTTCACGCTTAGCTCAGCAGGTGCTTACTGTGCTGAGCTATAGTCCTGGCCCAAAACTAGAATTTTTGTTCCTTAAATTTTGTGTCAACCCACTCAGTGGTGAAACCAAAACTGAGTCACCTGTATTTTAAAGCTGCCTGTAGCCTCTACTTCTGGTGCCCAAGGCAGAGTACGTATTTTGTTTTTTGGTAAAAATATCAATTGATTTTGATTCTAGGCTGCTAACATAGTAATATCTTTCTAAATTTTGAAAATTATAAATTATAAAATATAACTGACTAGGAATTGGAGAGATATGATATGTACTTGTACTATATTCTTTGGGGGGTACTGTGAGTCATACTCAGGACCTTGTGCTTGCAAGGCAGGCCATTGTGCTACTACTGAGCTATATTACTGGCCATTTGTGTTACAATATTTTTAACGCTTGGTTTAAATTTGTTTTCTTAGATTGCTTCCCTGGAGGACAGAAAGCTAAGATCTAACCTGTTAGCGAGTGGATCTTTTATTAGGTAGTAAAAAGTAAATAGGGAAGCATGGCTGTGTGGTGGGCAAAGCATAAAGGTTCCAAGTAGTTTATCTAAGTTAGGAAGAAAAAGTGAAAGGGAAGATCAAAATATTTGGTAAATGCTTAAATGAAAAAGAAGTACAGTAAAGACACATTGCCATTAATCTTCCCCAAACTACTCCCCTCGCTTTGTTTTGGCCGCTTTCTGAGGTAGTTCTGGAAGTTCTGCTTAGTGTTTCAATGAGGTGTGATTTAAAAAAGAAGACAATGAGTGCTCCTGCCACCGGCATTAGCACAGTTTTGTACAAATAGAAGGGTGTGCTCTCACCCTCCTTGCTCACCAGACTATTCCCCAACCTCAAAACAACCATGAAAGTGAACATTCTGAATTGATTTAGGATATCAAGACAGCTGCCACAGTAAACTAGAGACACTCACGAAAGAGGACGTCCAGAACTGCCTCAGAAAGCAGTGAGAGTTAGGGGATAAGTGTGTTCAAAGAATGGAACAGATGGAAATTAATGGCTACAGTCTTTCACTGTAATCATTTGAAGAATTTATTCACCACATTTTTCAGTCATACCTTGTATAGCTTCTCTCTCTTTGCCTGGTAAGCTGGCTGGCCTCTTCCCTAAGGTTCTGTACTCTTTTATTTTAAACAACAACAACAACACAACACGACTTTGCCCCTTATCCTTTTTCCCTCCTTTTCTTCCTCCTCCTTTATTTTGTGGTACTGGGATTGAACCCAAGGCCTTTACACTGAGCTACCTCCCCAGTCCTTCTTTTCTTCTACATTTAAAAATTTTTGAGTCATGGTCTTGCTAAGTCACTAAATCACCCAGGATAGGCTTGAATTTGTGATCCTCCTACCTCAGCCTCCCCAAGTGCTGGGATTATAGGGCATCGTTCTTCTGTTGGCAAAACTACTTAGAGGAATTTTCTCCTCTCCCTTCCCTTTCTGCTTTCCCTTCCTCTTTCCCCTTCCTCTTTCTTTCCCTTTCCTTTTTTCTTTTTCCTTTCCTTTCCTTTCCTCTCTTCTCCTCT
>PVLD010006940.1:0-95842 GCA_004027595.1 Dinomys branickii | reverse complement strand
ATTCCCTACTATCTTCTCTATAATTTGGTATTTCCTTTAATGTTTTTGTGTTAACTAATGTGAAGATAACTATGTAATACAACATCCAGTGCTAATTCCCTACTATATTCTGTATAACTTTGTATTTTCTGTATTGTTTATGGCTTTTCTGGTTCATATGTCTCCATTCTTTTGTCTTTAAAATAAAATTAAAAAAAAATTGGGCTAGAGGACAGCCAATATTTTGGCTATGCCCTTCGAGGTCAGTAAATACCCAGGACATAAGAGAACCTCTGCTGTGACATCCTATAACTCAGTCGAGTTCCTGATTTTCTAATCAAGGAGATTATGGGACCACAGAGGGAAGTGATTCTACGATATATAGTGTGCCTAAGGAGAGTCACCAGGAGAGAAAAAAATCTCTCAAACTTTCCCAGAAAGCACCTTGGTGAAGCAATGTCCTTGACTCATCCAGATGGCTGACACTGACAGTAGATCAGGAGAAGCTGCACTTGGTTCCAAGATGATTCATGAGGAGATTTAACTGACCATTGATAGAGAGCAAAAGGTTAAACTTTTATTTATACAAGTCTTATTTTAACTTGGTCTTGCACATCCAGCAGAAAAGTGTAACCACAAGATGTAACCTCTTAATCTGGCGAAGTTCATCCAGAAAAGGTGGGGAAATGGAAAGACAATTGACCACCTGATGCTTCAAAGGATTACAGCAAAACAAAAGGGGAAATGTGGAGAAGGACATTCTTTGATTAGAATGTATTGAGGACACAATGATTTTTTTTATTATTTGTTAGTTTCTTAAGATAAGGCTTCATTATACAGACCAGATTAGCCTTGAGTTTACAATCCCCCTGTCTCAGCTCCTGGATGGCTGGGATTACAGTGGGTGTTGGATTACATGTGGAGAAGGATAACCCTTTAATTATCCTAGCTAAAACGTTTGGTATCCACCCCTTTGTACTAGCTATGCCATTTTGGTCTCCCTCAAGAAAATGTGACTGAGCTTGGCGGTCAAGGCTGCAGTCCAAGAGGCTGTAATCCCCCTGATCCCAGACTTTTGCTTCTCTTTTTGTCTCTTTTCTGTTCATCTGCAGGTACCTCGTTCTCTGGACCTGTCACTTTAGATAGAACAACATATGCCAAGCTACATGAAATAATTTTAATCTAGAATTTCCCAAGGGCCAGTGTATTAAAGGCTTAGTCCTGGCATGGCACTATTGGGAGGTGATAGATCCTTGAACAGGTAGGGCCTAGTAGGAACTCTTCTGGCTACTGAGGGGATGCCTGTGAAAGGGATCATGAGACTCAGTTCTTCCTCCTTCTCCTTCTCCCATTCCTTCTCTCTCTTATTTCTTCAGAACACGTGGTGAGGACTGTGCTCCACCACATGGTCCCTACCAAATTGTAGGGTGCCTGTTAGAACCCAAAAGCAAGGTGAACTGAAACCTCTGAAACGGAACCAAAATAAACCATTACCTTTAAAAAAACTGATTATCTCAAATGTTTGTTACAGTAAAAGATGACTAACACATCACATTCCTCCCAATCTTATACCTGCCACCTTAAACTGTAATAGCTATTAATTTCCATGGGAGCACAGGGAAGTCCATTTTATTAGACAGAGATCACATACAAGTGCTGTGGAATAGGCTACCTACGGCATGAAAATGAGCTAAAGGGGGACAAGCCTTGAAAAATGTACATAGAGCAATTTGTATACATAACTACCAATACTTACATAACTCCTCAGGCAAGCATCGTCTCAGGTACAATCACTGAAATGATCATATCTCATATTAGGTGTGGGAAGTGTTATTGGAAGATGTGTTAAAATAGTATGATAAGGCCTTTGGTGTGCAAAGTGACCACTGAGACACCAGGCCAGGTTACCCCTGAGTGTGCGTGGGTGTGCATATGTCTTTCGCTGGTGGAGTAAGCAGTGAGACCAGAATGTGGAAGTGTCTGAAGCAGTGAGCTTGCAAGATCAGACTTCTTTCCTGTGAGACCAGTCACAAATTGGACCTCTATGTTAGCTGAACCATGCCTGTCAGAGTAACTCAGCCCTTGCCTGCCTCCAGAACACCAGGACAAATAGAACACTGTTATTTGCAGATAAGGTGACTATGAGCTCAGCAAATCTGAAGTGTTTTTCCGTATCTTAAAATTGAGGCCAGGTGTGGTGGTGTATGTTTGTAATCCCAGCACTCAGGAAGCTCGGGCAAGAGCTATAAATTGAAGGTCTTCCTGGGCTCAAAAAGTGGTTTCGAGGCCAGCCTGAACCACATAGTGAAACCCTGTCTCAAAAGACAAAAAATAGTGAATTTATTGTCAGGAATGTTTTGTTTCTATTAAAAGCAAATGGTGAGGGGAAAACTAAAAATAAAATTAGGGTCTGCCTTCTTGGAGACAATTTCACTGTCCCTTAATTTACTCTCCATTGGCCCACTTGGGGGCCAAAGAGAAATTTTTGTGGGTGAGGTCCCAAGGTTAAAGAACACTCATGTGCAAGACATCAGCAAAAACAGCAGGCAGCAGGGAGCACAGCAGAGAGCGCAAGAGCAAGAGAGCAAGAGCACCGCCTCTTTATCGTGTAATTCTTATATAGGCTGTTATCTCACATTTACATTCTTGTACAGTGCCATAAGCAGCACATGCATGCTTCCCGGTGCTAAATCCTGGTTACATAACTGTATCCCACTATGTGCCAGTGCTAGACAAGTGGGGACATGTCCTCAAGTGTCCTTAGACACTCCTGAGCTTTGAAGCAGCTTGAGTGGTTCTCCACACTCTCATTAGAGATATACAGTGGCTAGGATTCTCACTAAATCTTGTTTTTATACTTAGTGTTTTTGTCCCAAGGACCAATCCCTGAATTTTGTGCACATCAGGACATGTAAGAGTACCATAATATACCCAGACCATCTACTCCTGAGGCCTTTCCATATTCTCTTCATGGTCTCTTTTTGGTATCATTAAGTACTGGAACCCCTCAAACACTTACACAGTGCTTGGGTTGTTACAGGCAGGTCTTATTAGTGTCAACTACTAATTGAGCTGTTTGCTGCTTCAACTATCATTTTCTTCTGTCTTTTCCATTCCAGGGCACTTGAACTTGTTTGTAAACGTATTCTTTAACCTCTTGTTGGACCCACCCACAAACTCTATTCTGCCTAGGTCTGTGTCAGCTATAACTGAGTTTGTTCTTACCCTAAATTATACAGATTTAATGCCAAAGTGATCAAAATACCAATAGCATACCTCACAGAATTAAGAAAAGCACCCTAAATTCATATGAAACCAGAGAGACCTAGAAAGCAAAGGCAATTCTGGGTAACAAAGGCAAGGCAGAGGCACCACAATCCCTGGCTTGAAATTGTACTATGTAGCTATAGTGAGAGAAACAGCACGGTACTGGCAAAAAACAACTTGAGAATCAATAGAACAGAATAGAAAATGCAGAAGTAACTCCAAATTCACTCAGCCACCTTATCTTTGACAAAGGGGCCAAACATCTTCACTGGAAGAAAGATCATCTCTTCACTGGCTCTCCCCATGCCAAAGACTAAAACTAAACTCACATGCCTCATCCACTCAACTGAAATCAGAATGGATCAAAGATCTAAATATTAAAACAGAAACACTAAATCTCTTGGATTTTTCCAGCTGTTCCTCAGATGAAAGACTAGTATCTAGAATATAAAAAGAACTAAAAAAAATCAGACTGGTCAAATTTAAAGACCAGTCCAAAAATGGGTATCTGAGATTCCCAGATGAAGAAATACAAATGACAAATAAATCTATGAAAAATTGTCAACATCACTGGTGATTCAATAAATACAAATTAAAACAACACTAAGATTCCATCTCACCCCAGAAAATATGGCTATCGTCAAGAAACCAAACAATAATAAATGCTGGCAGTGCTGTGGGGGAAAAAGGAACCCCTCTCCACTGTTGGTGGGAGTGCAGACTGCTACAACCACGGTGAACATCAGTGTGGAGATTCCTCAGAAAACTAGGATTAGAGGTCCCATTTGACCCAGCTATTCTCCTTCTGGATGTTTTTCAGAAGAATTAAAAACGTCATACCACAGCAATATATGTGTACACATGGTTATAGGAGCACAATTTGTAATAGCTAAATCTTAGAAACAACTCAAGTGGCCATCAACCAAGGAATGAATAAAAAAGATGTGGTATTTTTATACAATGAAGTACTAGTCGGCTATGAAGAAGAATAAACTTGAGGCTTTCATAGGTAAATGGATGTAACTTGAGACCATACTCACAAGTGAAATAAATCAGACTCACATGTGTAAACATCATATTATCTCCCTAGTATGAGAAGCTGAAAGAGTCAATAAGATCCAAAATGTACAATAGATATTGGGAAATGGGAAGAAACTGTTCAAAAGAAAGAACAACTGGGATGAAAAAAAGGAGAAAAGAAGGAAGAGAAAAGAAAAAAAAATATATATACACACAAGATAGCTGAGATAGTAGTTATACTACTCTCATTTCATTTAGTTTATTGAAGGGAACTGTTTGTGCTTTTATTGTTTGATCAATCTTGTGTGCCTGTATCTTATAATCTGAGCAACTACTTTGAAGATAACAATATACAATATACTAACCATTGTTAATTTCCTATTATCTTGTTTTAAAACTCTGTATCATTGTTTTTACTGTTTTTTCCTCTTTAAAATAAAGAAAGATGAATGATCTCATTTACAGGAAATATCCAGAATAGGTAGTAGTAAAAAGCAGAGAGTATTTGCTCTGGGGAGAAGGAGAGACAGGGAGTAAGTACTTAATGAGCAATTATTTTGGAGGTGTTAAAATGTTTTGGAAACGAATAGAGGCTGTGGTTGGGCAATGTTGTGCATGAACTTAATGCCCTACTTTGCATGGATTAACATGATTCATTAAAACGTTAGAACAAAATAAGACACTCTGCTTGCCTTTGGAGTGCTTACTTTTACCTAGGCTCCTTTAGACGCTCAGAGCTGGCCACAGCAAAGACAGGTGGGTTCCCAGGCCTCCTTTTTCATTTGTTTCACTTGTTCATTTCATCTGTGAAAGCGAGACCCACGGCCTCCATGGAGCTAATGCGCCCACCCTCCCTGCTATGCAGAGACTCACCAACCATCCTCTATCCAAACACAACTGCTGCTACAATCTGATGTAGCCATTCCTTCTTTCTCTCTGATGTTTGTGTGCCTGTGCATAATTTTGAAATTAAATTTTTCCAAAATTAATTACAAGATATTGTGTTATAGTGTTTTTGTTTGGTGCTATATTTGAACTTTTTCATTAAAATAGTCATGATTAAATTTGTGGCCATTAGGTATTATGTTAAAGGCATGTGGTACAATTAATTTAGCCATCACTCCTTCTAGCACTTTAGATTGTTTTTAACTTTGCATATCAGTAATGTTTATAATGATAAAGAGACTTTTATGAATATTTTTACACATTTGACCAGTTATGTTCTTAAAAGCTATCCCTATGGATTAGATCTAATTTAGTCTTCCATAGCTTTTAATACATGTGGTGAAATAACTTGCCATGAAAGGTCACCCATTTAACTCTTTGATCAAAAGTGCATGAGTCTGCACATCTTTTGACTTGGCTGTGGATTCAGGATTTGAATAGAGGATTCAGTGAAAATAAACTAAATTTGGCCTATGAACACACGAAGAAACACTAGAGGAAAAGGATATAAAATAACACATCATATTATTTGAAATCAAGACAAGATTAGGTGTTTCCTATTATTCTGGTAAAGAACAAACACTGAGACAAGGATAAGGAGGCAGGGGAGGACGCTGAGTGGAAGCTCAGCCTCGCTGTCAATGGCCTCTTCCCAGTGGTCGGCCCTCGGAGTCTGTAAGCCTCTCCTCTGTTGTTTTCAAATTCGCCACAGATTGATTCAGCAGCTATTATTCACCAGACCGGTTATGAGCACTTAAGATGCAACAGTGTAACAAAGAGACAGCTCTGCTTGGTGGGGTTTCCTAAGGAGAGATAAAATGAAAATGTATTCTGTAATATTTAGAGAGTGCTGGAAGGTGAACAAATGTGGTGCCAGGTAGAGGAAGGGTGTCGGCAGCGTGTCTAGGGGAGAGTTGCTGTCTTAGCTACTTTTTCTCCTCTTGCTAAGACAAAATGGCCAACATCCAAAGTTAAAGAAGAAGAGGATTATTTAGCTGACAGTTTGTAGAGGTTTCAGTTCAAAGTGGGGAAACTCTTCAATAATAGTTTAGTGGGTTTGCCTTGTACTAATATACAGAGTTCAGGCAAAGCCACTGATGGACAAGCCACCTGAGAAACCTTTGACAGCCCCCTACCCCATCGATCACAGCGCAACCAGTGCAAGCCTAACCCCCAACAGCACAAGTGGTGTTGTTGTAGTCAGGGTTTACAAGGGAATAGATTTAACACAGGACCAAATTTAAATGATTATTTTACAATATTCACCCAAAGTGTCAAATGCAGAAGAGTACAGGAGATCTGTCCACACACTACTGACCCAAAGAATCCAGCTGAGGGCGTGGATCCCATAACAACGTCCTGCAGGAGTCCAGCTGAAGACCTAGAGCCAATTTGGTAAGGTCCTCCATGAAACCAACTAGAGGCCTAGAGCCCACCACAATGTCTCATGCAACTGTTTTAAGGATCTTCACTGGGAAGGCCCAAAGGTCAGTGGTGAACACTAAAGTAATGTGCAAGCAGGATGAAGAGTCTGTGAAGCAGACTGAGGGATCTGCACTGGAGCCAGAGGCCAATTCTCAGACCTCCCCTGAAAAGAACCACAGCCATCCTCAGCAGTAGCGAAGATCCAAGCTCCTCCAATGATCAAAACAGCTAAATTCATATCAGGAAAACAAATGAGACAAGCTTCTCCAGGAGAATCAATGGCACACCATCTTCCCTTCCAGTTCTCCTCTTATGTTGTTGGTAACAATTCTCAGGTGGGCCTTCCAGACCCAGGACATGCTGACTTGGTTCAGCTGGCTGTTACAAGTTGACCTGCCATGGGTAGGCAGGAGTAGGAGCACCAAAAAAGAAAGATGAGCTTTTGAGAGTAATTGACCTTGATTATGTCTGTAACAGTGAACAGTTAAAGACTTTTTTCCATTATTATGCTAATATAGTCCATGGTAGCTCTTATACCAGGGGGCCAGTTATTGAAAGAGGTTTAATTTGACCTAGAAAACGCTGCTACAGAATGAATTTTTAGAAGAAAGTTTTCACAAGCCCTGAAGTTTTTCTCTAAAGTGACCAATTTTGAACTTGAAGATAAATAATTGCTATAAATTCCTTTTGATTTTCTTTTTCCAAGTTCGTAGTCCTTGAGAAGTTCTTTTATAGAAAAAATAATATTATAATAAGAACAGCAATAAAAAGAAAAATCTCCCAAAAAGATGAGACTGATGGGTTAGGGCCCCAATTGCTGCACCCACAATGGTATGAATGAGTGGAGGGGGAGATTTTCTGGGTCAAGGGGACTGTACATTTGGGGTTCACTAGAGGAACAGAAACAGAAGGATTTACCAGGGAGGCTTGTGGAGAAGGACATTCTTTAGTTAATCTTTCAATGTATTGCCTTATGTATAACCTAGCCTAGGTTGCTGTGTTCTGGAGGAAGTCTAACAAAAGCTTTGTAAGCCCTGGCGCCAACACTAAATGTTTTGCTGTGTTATGTAAAAAGGAATGGTGACATGATGGCTTCCTAGTCAAGTCTCACACCTATGGTGATTGAGTTGTATTGTTTTTGCTGAAACGATTGATATTCACCCAGTAGCCCAGGTGCCTCTTTTGTTTTATCTCAATAAAAGGTTATGGAAAAGGTGATTTGGGGCTGCAGACAGGAACTGTAAGCCCCCTGGTCCCAGAACATTGTCTCTCTTGTATTTCTTTATCTTCTTACTGTTTTATTCATCTGCAGGTACCTCGTTTTTGGGACCTGTTCACCCTGGACAGAAACGGATATTAGACCAACAGAGGCTTTCAGTGCAGCATGCAGAGTAAAGTGCAGAAGGGAGGAATGGGACCAGCTGTGTGCTGGAGAGCAGGCAGATTCAGTCAAAAGTTGAAGGCTTGGGGCTCACTGTAGAGCCCTGTGCACGACCTTCATCAGGAGGCCTAAGGGTCTGCGCAGGAAGGGCTCGGCAGATGGCAAAGACTGGAGCTCCTCCCAAGAAGCAAAAGTAAACTTCCTTGTCTTTCCCTGTGTCTTCCATCCAGACCAGAAGCCTATTGGTTGGTGCCATCGCAAACCAGGGTGGCTCTTCAGTCTTCAGTAAGTCCGTCATCCAGTCCCACCCAGAGCTGTCCTAACCTGATCTGCTGGGCTTTTCTTCTTTAAGTTAAGACCACAAATAACAGGAACAAAGCGCTTGAAGACCTACAACAGAACTGAGGGAAACAGCAGGTGGCGGAGTACGGGGGTGAGGTAGGTCGGGCTGCAGGCCTGCACTGGGTTCCAGAAGCAAAGGCCCAGCATCTGGTGGGAGCCTGCACCAGTGGCGGGGTAACCTTACTCAGTGTTCAGGATGCCCCATTCTTTTTACCATGAAAGTTTCCATCCTGGCCCTTCTTGGGCCTCTCAGCTTCTTCGGCTCCTGATAACACCAGAGCCTGTCCACATGTGTGTGAGGTTAGTGAATCCATTTGGCTGCTATCGAATTAGCCTTCCAAAGCACAGGGCATGTATTGGCCTCTTTCATGCCCCACCCAGCCTCGTGCCCACTGGGAACAGCTCCTGTGGAAATGGCCCTGCTGGGTAAGGAGAACTGGTAGCAGCAACAAATGGAGAAAGCTCAGTAGCCGTCTCCTCCCACCCCAATGGGCTGTCCTGAGGGCCCACTGTTTAGGGAGAGGATGGAAAGAGAGCTCAGGGGACAACAGACCCCTGACGTGAAGGGGTTGTGTAGGGGATGGGATAGGTGCATGAATGAATGAGTTCAGAGAAGCACAGGGAGGCAGCACTAAGGAGTGGTTAGCGTGGAGGGTGGGACTCAAAGTGAGGGTCAAGCTGACCATCATAGAGGAGGGGAAGAGTTGAGGTCTTTGGCCCCAGGCGACCTATTAGCTGCATTTGGAATCTTATGAGGAATGTGGCAAAGGGGCAGAGGGTGCAATGGGCTGTGTCGGGGTCAGCTGCATGATTGTGCTGGGTGTGCTCCAGCTGACCCTTCAGTAGAAAGGAAGATACATGTCAGGCTAGGAGAGTATCCACAGCGTTGCTTCCCTGTTACAAGGCCTTGGTTGAGGGGTGCTTGAACTCATGTATTCTGTAGAAGGTCCACCTGGGATTGGGAGACCCAGTGAGAGACTCCAGAACTCCATGGGCGCCCTAGTGTTAAAGATGCAGTCACTGGTAACAGGGACAATCCTGCAAAACTCAGCACAGACCCAGTGCCCACTCACCCTTGTACTGTGGTTTCCAGGATGACATGGTCAGCACAAGGCAGCTTGTTCTTGGAGCCTATGGGGACAGGGTTGGATTCAGTCTTTGTCCCAATAGTGACAGATCTAGGACAGTCACTTTCTCAACATCCCCTCTTCCTAGGCACACAAGAACAACTCCTCCTGTGACTGCCCAGCCGGGTCTGGTCCGTATCGAGGTCTCTTTCTGAAAACATCCTCTACAGCAACCCCTCTTGCCTCACTGCTCTTTGCATGAACTAGGGTGGTGGAAAACCTACGGCACACGTGCCACAGTGGACACGCATAGACCTCTCCATCAGCATGTGAGCCAAGGCACTCCAGGAGCCTAGAACTGAAAACAGTTCTGTTTCTTTTTAAACAAAAATTTCAGCATTTATGTTTAAAACCAGCGTTTGAACTTTGCAATAAATAAGTGAGCTTTGGATTTCGGTTCGGGCGCGCAGTCTCTAAAAGCCTAACTATTATGGCACTAGAGAGTAGAGAAGATGCAGCATTTCACTACCCAGTTCTTACAGGACTGAATCCCACCCTCTTGCTCTGTGACTGTACTTTCTCTACTATAGATTTGGCTCAGTTTCTCCCCTTCAGAAGGGATGTTTCCTCATGTGATTCCTGAGGCCATTTGGAAAAGCCTTTGCAAATTTCTACTTTTGTTTTAATCTCTTCAGGAATCTTGAACTTTGTCTCAGACTGCTGAACAGAATGAAGCCCAGATCCCCAAACAGAAGCCAACTGAGGACATTTGTACAGATGTGCTGAGACCAGCGAAGTCCCAGCCAAACTAAACAGAAACTGCTGGCCCACAACTCCTGAGAAAATGTGTGTTTATTATTGTGATGTGTTTTTTTATAAAGCAGCATTATCATGCCGCTAGAAAAATGAAGTGGGGGCAATCCACAGTGACAGAATGGAGAAGACCTGCTACTGCCTAAACAACACCATCAAACATGCTGGACACAGATGGGTACAAGCAATAAGATTTTATGATTTGTAACACAAATATCATAGTTTGTTTCTGACTGCAACAGACTCAGTCATGTTTTGTTTAATACAAAGGAAATAGATCACAGGCCCCCATCTTGAGCAGAAGGGAAGTGGTAGATTAAGTGAAATACAGGTGTACCGGTTAGCCTCCAGAGTATATTCATAAAATACTGGTTTGTCTTCTTGAAGCCCATGCCCTGGTAGAGGGCCAGGGCACTGCGCTGCATCATACTTGTCTCAAGCACAACTTCACCATAGCCCTGGTCCCGGGCAAACTGGAGGACAGTCCTGACCAGGGCTTTTGCTATGCCCTTTCCTCGGTGCTCCGTGGCCACGGAGAGGTGAAATAGCTGCAATTGCTTCTGCCCCAGGGGAGGATTCTTCACCGGCACAACACTCACAGTGCCCACCACCTGCCCCTCAGACTCCACAACCCAGAAACAAGAGTCAGATGCACTCAGGTAGGATTTGGTGATGTCAGCCAGGTCAGTGCGCAAACATGTAACCACATAATGATACCAGGTGTATCTGGCAAGGAACCACAAGAACAGGAGCAGAGTAAGGCTGGACATGGCAGCCAAGAGCCAGAGAGCAGGAGCAGGGAGAGGGGCACCCCAAGCTCAAGCAGTAGGGTTCCAGGCATCATCAGCATGTGGCGGAAGGTGGCAGGAACATGCTCAGCCATGCCTCTGGAGAATAAGTCCAGCACTGGTTTTCGGTCGCTCTCCTGGTATGTGCGGATGTGATAGGGACCCATGTTTCTGCTCCTGTGTCTAAAATTTTGCAGTCCTTGAGACACAGCTGAACCTGCCTGTATGACACTTCTGCAGCCCTGGAGGAGAAAGAGGAAGCCACATGAGTACCCCAGCACTCCTGGTCATGAAGCCACCATGGATATCTTGCTCAGTCTGTGTCCACTACTGGAAGAACCTGATGGTCAGAAAACTTTACTTGAACACTGATTCTTCCCATTTTTTCATCCCACGTCTAGCTATGTAACCTTTGACATACCACTTAATCTCCACAGCCTGCATGTGTTTATTCACAGAACAAGAAAGAAAGAAATCAATCTGCCTTGTAAACTTGTTTGAGGCTTTAACTGAATAACTTATGCGAAGGGGAAGTACAGAGACTCCCCTCCACCACAACTGCATTGTCCTGTTTTTGGTTGTCTGAAGCTCTAGGTACGCTTAGATGACATGTGTGGCAACCAGACCTTGTGTTCCTAGCCCTTGGGTCCCTTCCAAGGGTCTGTCTATTGCTGTAATCCTGTACTTTCCAGCAGGAGATTTAGCAAAACCTCTTTTGCCCAATTATAAATGTATTGGATGCTGGAAAGGTAAAAGGATCAAGTATCAAACTGGCCCAATTTTGAGATTTTCCAAGAACCTTTTGATCTTTGAGCCCAGACAGAGAGGCCTGAATTTCACCCATGTCCTCCTACCTGATACCACAGAGCCAAGAATGTGCAGAGTGGCCTCAGCGTTCAGCTTCCAAGTGACTCTCAGAAGAGATTGTAGGGCCTGCCCCACTTCTGGTCAGCAGATCTGGATGCCACTCATTGGTTGGCTCATGAATACTTTTTAATCATCAACAGCAAGGTGCAGGAGCAGCCAAGTGCCAGCACAGGAAGCTTTCATCATTGTGATTCACCTTTTGTTCCCCGGGAAATTATCTTGTAGGACATACAACATGGAATGGCTCAAGGGTCCCCAAGCTTATAAAAGCCCTGGACCACCATCCTGATTCCTTTAGGCCTCAGCACCCATCATGTGCTGCCCTAATCCCTGTGCATGCTCTACCATGGTTCTCTACACATACATGATAGGAGCCTTGAAACTACTCTTATCCTGGGCCAGAGTCCAGCTCTCCTCGCTCAGTAACAAAGTCCTTCACAGCTGCTTTTCTCCCTCCAACATCACGTGGTGCAGACTCAGCCACCTGGAAACAGCAGCCACACACACTGCCATTTCTACCCCCAAATGTACCTCTGGGGGGCACAGGTTTTTCTGCACTCTCCTCTGTTCAGGCCCTCATGTGGATGTCCCTGTTTTATGACATGTGCCCTTTGGAGCCCCCAGCAGTGCTGACATCCAGCTGACAGGTAATGGGACAGTGGGCAGATTCCATGGGCAATGGTGGTGGCTCAGAGTCACTGGCATCAGACTTCTTACACATTTAGCTGATCACATACCTCACTAAAACAGGAGGAGCAAAACAGAAAGGCTATTCCCTCTCCATGGAAGTCTCTTCTATAGAGCATATGCTTCCATTTCACAAATGTGCTCAGTTCTATCTGTGTGCAGTAGCTTTGCACAACAGTGAAGATGTTGGCTTTTTCCTCTTGAGGATCCCTGAAGCCCTAGGACAGAAAAATCTAATCTTTCTGTGCAAAATTTCCTCTATTATTACTGTATGGCTAGGGACAACAGACACTAGGGATGTGGCAGAGATGCAGCGATGAGGGGTCTTCTGGGGAAGGAGCTTCTCATGAGATTTCAGTGTGTGGATGCAGGTGGACCCCCTGGCAGCTGGGATAAGAGCTCGGAGAGGCAGATATGAGGAAGAAGCAAGCCTCAGTGGACAGTGCAATGCCCTCCTCAGGCTGAGGAATATGGGCCTGAACACAGAAGAAACACACAGTTTGGGGAACAGTGGCTAACCCCACTGCCCTTAGAGGGGGTAGGTGAGGGCACCTGGGTGTCCACATGCAGGCTATGGGATGTGGACTCTATTACAGGAAGACAGAAAGCCATACACATATCTTTAGCAGGGGGCTAAATAAACATGGTATGAAGTATGTACATAAGGTCATCACCCTTTCTGCTTATGGAGCATGAGTCAGAGGAGTCTGGAGGGGAAAGATGTAACCCCAGAGGCACATGACGACACCCAGACACAGTTGTGCAGATAGAAGCATACCTGGTCAGGAATGCCCACTGTGAACCGATATACAATGTGTTCTGATTCCCATGGCAGAGTGTCTGCTAGAAGTGGAGTTAGGCATAAGTAAAGGGGAGCTTTTTATCTAATTTGTTGGAAAGTTTTGTTTGCCTATCAACTTTTGCACCAATGGGATCACTGAAGGAGAAGCTTTGCTCAGTGTTGACAAGGACTCATCTACATTAGCAAAGATGAATTAGAGACCGGAATGGCTTATCCATTGTGAGAGAGTGAAGACGGAATAATCTGTGCCCCCCGGAGGTACATTTGGGGGCAGAAATGGCAGAAGTTAGAATGATTCAAAGAAGTATGACCAGGAGGAAGGGGTCAGAGAGGACAACCAGGACTGTGTCAGAAGCACTTAGGAGGACACTGGCTGGGAAAGATGAGGACTTGCCTGTAGGTGCTGCTTTCAACTTTCTCCTACTAAAACAGAAACTGGAGCAACAACTGGTACCCAGTGAGCCTGGTGGAAGCTGCTGTGCTTTGATCCCAGCTCAAGGGTAGTGATTACTATTAACTTTTGGTGATGACTGCATGGATTACCATCTTGGTTGACATATGAATCACTGTGACTGCTGCCTATAGGGGGGGTCCCTCAGTCCACAGAGATTAGGCAGTAGGTGCTATACACAGTAATTAAGTGGATCTGAGAGGAAAAGAAGGCCCCAGAGTGTAACTACTCTAAGCCTTCACTTCCCACAACTCTGGTTGAACTTATTGGACAGACAATTAAAAGAAGTGGACCCTGCAGTGATGGACAATGGGGAAAGAACTAGGAGATTAAAGAACACATTATAATATTAGAAGCACTGAACTCAGTAAATTTCTTATTGATTTTGGAAATAAATGAGGTAATCTGTGCTATTCCAGTTACTTTCCACAGGAAAGTATATTTTCTATGTTAATATAATTGAAATTGCTCATATCACATAGCTTGGCTTATATGAATATACATACAATGTATACATACTTCAGGAAAAAAATAGTGTGATTTTCTTTTAACAGATGATGTTATCCTTACATGGGGGACCTTAGAGGGTGTTATGTATAGTAGACAACCCAATACATTGCCAGTCCAAGGCATATAATAATCAAGATCCCAGAAATTCAGCACAAGAACAGAATATTAAAAGCTGTTAGAGGGGCTGGGGATATAGCTCAGTGGAATAAGCGCTTGCCTAGCAAGCGCAGGGTCCTGAGTTCGATCCCCAGTACCGCAAAAAAAAAAAAAAAAAGTAGTTGGACCTTAAACAGAATATTAAAAGCTGTTAGAGAAAAGAAACAAATCAGCTCTAAAGGAAAGCCCAACAGAAGCATAGCAGACTTCTCCACACAAGCCTTCAAGTCAAGGAGAGCTTGGAGTGAGTATTTCTAGCCAGAAGAGAAAACAACTTGCAAACCAGATCGACTTACCCCGCAAAACTACTCTCAATATCAATGGAGAAATAAGATACGTCCCTGATATAGAACATCTAAAGAAATTCAAAACCACCAAACTAGTTATCAAAATGTTCTGGAGGATAGTCTAGAACCAGGCAGGAAGATAACAATTCCAAGAATCTCAATACAATGAATCCACCAGGCAAGGCAAGCAACTAAACAGAAGGAAAAGTAAGGGAATCAACACCAGGGAAATAATACAATGACAAGGACAAGTCAATACATACCAGTTATAACCGTCAATGTCACTGGTCTCAATTCACCAATCAAAAGAAACAGATTGGCAGAATGGATCATCAGAAATAAGTACCAATAATGCTCCATGTAAGAAACATACTTGACTCAAAAAAAAATGCATAGACTGAAAGTCAAAGGATGGAAAACAATACTTCAAGCCACAGAAACCTGGAAAAAAGCAGGGAGAGCTATTCTATTTGCAGACAAAGTGGATTTCAAGCCAAGAGTGATAAGAAGAGTCCCAGAAGGTCACTTCATACTTGATAAGGGAACAATCTAGGAGAAAGAGATAATAATCTTGAATATGGAGCCAGGTGTGGGGGGACATTTCTGTGATCCTGGCATTTGGCAGGCTGAGAGGCAGGAGGATCTTTTCAAGTTTGAGGCCAACCTGGACTATACAAGTGAGTTCAAGGCCAGCTTGAAGTGCATGGTGAGAACTTGTCTCGAAAAGACAAACAAAACCCCTCACGAATATGTATGCAGCAAATACCAGCACACTCGACTATATAAAACAAACACTAATGGATAAGAAAAATCAGATAAGCACTGATACAATTGTAATTGGTGACCTCAGTTCTCCATTGTCACAAATAGACAGATCGACTAGACAAAAAAATCCACAAAGGAATATCAGAACTCAACCAAACGTTTGAACAAGTGGGCTTAGTTGCTATCTACAGACTGTTCTACCTAACAATAGCGACATGCACATTCTTCTCATAAGTACACAGGATCTTCTCCAAATAGACCACATACTACCTCATTGAACATGCTTATGTAAGTCCAAAGAATTGAAATTATCCCATATCAGATCATAGTGCAATGAAATTAGAAAGCAATGGCAAAAGAAACCACAAAAATGTCATAAATACATGAAAATTAAATAGCACCCTCCAAGAACCAATGGGTCACAGATGAAATTAAAGAAGAAATCAGACAGTTTCTACAGTTAAATGATAATGCCAGTGCAACACACCAGAACTTATGGGACATAGTGAGCGCAGCCCCATGATGGATATAGCAGTGAATTCCCATATCAGAAAAACAGTGTGAACTCAAATTTGTAACCTAATGATGAACCTCAAAGTTCTAGAAAAAGAAGAGCAAGTAAAACCCAGAGCACCTACGAGGGAAGAAATTATAAAGATCAGAGAGAAAGTAGTGCAATTGAGACTAAGGAAACAATCCAAAGAATCGATGAATGGAAGAGTTGGCTTTTTGAAAGATTAAATAAAATAGACAAATCCTTAGTCAATCTTACAAAAAGAAAGGCAAAGAAGAGACCCAAAATCGTGCAATTAGGAATGAAAAGTATAAAATGACAGTGGGTCCTGCAGAAATATCTGAAAGATCATCAGTACCTACTTCAGAAACCTGCACTGTAATAAGAAGCAAAACGCAGAAGAAATGAACACAGTCTTTGATAAATATGAATTACCAAAGCTGAATCAAGAAGATACAAAAATTCTAAATAACCCAACATCAGTCAATGAAATTGAAGCAGTAATTAAAAAAGAACTACCAACAATGAAAAGCCACATCCTGATGGATTCACTGCTGAGTTCTCCAAGAACTTTAGACACAGTCTAATCCCACTACTCCTCAAACTCTTTAAAAGGAAGCAATACTCCTAAAGTCATTGCTGAAAGCAAGAATTACACTGGTAACAAAACCAGAGAGGGACCCAGCCAATAAATAGAAGTACAGGTCAATCTCCTTACTGAACACAGATGCAAAAATCCTCAAGAAGATACTGGCAAACAGAAAGCAGCAATTATCAAAAAGATTTATACCATGACCAAGTAAGAGTCATCCAAGAGATGTATCAGTAGTTCAACATACACAAATCAAAATGTAATACACCACATTAACGGAATCAAGGACAAAAACTATGTGATAATCTCAGTAGTTGCAAAAACATTTGACAAAGTTTCTACTCATTCCGGATTTTTTTGAAAACCTACAGAAAATTGCCATAAGGACTTTGTACCAACATGATACAAGCCATCTATGACAAATCAACAGCTAATATCACATTAAATAGCCAAAACCTGAAGGCTTTCATTCTAAAATCAGGAACAAGAGAAGCATGCCCACTGCTAATCAATATAATTCTGGAAACATTAGCCAAGGAGTTAGACAAGAGAAAGAAATACAAAGAATTTGGATAGGAAATAAAGAAGTTAAATTATCATTATTTCCTGATGATATGATATTCTACATAGAAGATCCCAAAAACTTTACAAGACTCCTAGATTTGACAATCAAATTCAGTAGCATAGCTAGACACAAAGTCAACACTCAAAATCTGTAGCATCCTGTACACAAATAACAAGCTCACTGATAGAGAAATTAGGAAAACCACAATTTTCACAATAGCATCAAGAAAAATGAAATACTTAGGAATCAATCTAATGAAAGAAGCGAAAGACTTTTACATTGAAAACTAAAGTACCATTAAAGTGGAGATCAACGAGGATATCTGAAAATGGAGTAATGGAAGGCCTTGGACAGGAATAATATCCCCAGTCCTTGGATAGGCAGAGCCAATATGGTGAAAATGGCTATACTTCTAAAACTGTGATATAGTTTTAATGTAATCCCGATTAAAATGCCAATAGCATACCTAGCCAAACTGGAGAAAACAATCCTATAATTCATGGGGAAGCTGAAGATACAAAAGCCAGGCATGGTGGTCATGCATGGCTGTAATCCCAGTACCTGGGAGGCTGAGGCAGGAGGATTACTGTGAGTTTGAGGCTATCCTGGGCTGTATACTGAGTTCAAAGCTAGCCCAAACTACTATGTAGCAAGACCCTGACTCTAAAATTGAAAAAAATAAACACAACAAAATACTAACACCAATTCCCTAAAGATTAATTTTATGTAAAATAACACAGCATTATAATGAAATTTGTTAGCCATAGAAAACTGTGACTCCATACAGTTAAGGTAAGATAGGGGCTCTTTTTAACAACAGTTGAGGTGAATTATATACGTTTTTTGAAACCGTGATTCTTGGTCAAAAGATTAAAGTCCAGGAGATTCAGACCACTGGACCAGAATGCTGCCACTCCTGGATTCAACTGACAAGTAACTGGAGAGATGTCCTCACAAAAGTAGTTGCTACTTGTAGAAGATTGTGTTAGTCTTTGTGCACAAGGCTGTGCAATGAACCTGTTTTATCGTTTGTTCTTCTTTACTTCTTTCAGTCCACCCCTGGCCCTCAGTGTCCCCAGGTGGCAGATTGTACACTAAATTGAAAGGAAACCCCCCAAATCACATTTGGGGGTTGGAAACTTTCCAGGGCCAAAGATCAGGAAAAAAACACTGCCTCAGGAAGGAGATAAATCTTTTCTGGTCTCAGTTGACAGTGATACATAAATGAGAGCTGGAGTTGGGGTGGGGTTGGGGCATGCTTAACTAGTGTAGCAAATCCCAGAGTGAACAGAGCATGTACAAAAATCCAGCAGTTGAGCCTGATAGTGGCCTCATGGCCCAGGTCCTCCTGAATCCTGAAGTTTAGGCTTTCAGGAGCAAAGGGTTAGCCTGAGTTTAGAAAATTCGACTTTCTTGGTGAAGTTACTACTTTCAGCAGGTGAAAATTTTTGGTGCATTTCTATATACATCTACAAATTTTCTGTGATCCCAAGAAGGTTGAGAATTTTCAAACAAGGTCATTTCTGAATATCCTCATTTAAGCCCATGGTTCTAGTTCGTTGTCAACCACTGTATTTTGGGAGGTGTCTGAGAGCCTGAGGAGAAGCTGGCCTGGAGTTGGCATTTGCTTCAGATCATGCAAAAGTGAATAAATAAGAGATGTGAGAGTAGTCAGGAGCTAGCATGTGGCTCTTCTGATTCAGGTCTTGGTTTGTAAAGGTCACTAATTACCACTGAGTCCTAGGAATGGGACCAGAAAAGGAATATCCCAGAAATCTGAGTTACTTTAGCTGTCTTAGCTACTCTTGTTGTTGAGACAAAATACCTGAAACCCAAAGCAAGAGGAGGAGAGGTTTGTTGTATCTCACAGTTTGCAGAGGTTTCAGTCCATAGTCAGCTGGCTCCAAGGCAGGGTGGCATGTGAGAAGGGCAATGAACACACAGTCAATGGCATGGCAGGGCATGCAGAAGGCAGCAACGTAGCTTCTTTGTGCTCCTTTATATTTCATTCCATCCAGGCTATAATCCTTTTGGCCAGTGTCACTCACACCCCGAGTGGGGTACTCTTAATCCCAGGATCCCACTCATAATTCCAGCATCATATCCTTAACCCCAACATCACACACCCTACCTTCAAAACTCCCTACCTATGACTGCATAAGGTTTTATATATAAAACATATATTTCCAACTCATTTATTTATTTATTTACTTACTTACTTACTTACTTATTTATTTTTGGTCTTTTTTGAGATAGGCTCTCGCTATGCAGTTTAGGCTGGGATTGAGCTCACTTTGTAGCCCAGGCTGGCCTCAAACTTGCAAGGATCCTCCTGCCTCAGCCTCCAGAGTGCTGGGATTATAGGCATGTACTACCATGCCTGGCTCTTCTCTTCATTTTTTGAGGCAGGATCTCATTATAATTCAAGCTGTCCTAAAGTCACCAAAATTTTCCTGCCTCAGCTTCTCACACAGGCAGGTGCCACCACAATCAGGTATTTCACATTTATTCAGTAACAATTTTTCTGAGAGGATAATGCAGATTTTAAAAAAATTTAAGCAAGGTAATTTTGTTCCCAGTAGGTAGTTATAGAAATCGAGACCCACATGGAAGCAGACCAGACCTTCCGACATGAGAGAAGCCTTTATTGGGGGGAGTGGTGCAGGGAGGTAGCAGGCTACCTAGCAGACTAAGGCAGCAGCAAGCTGAGCAAAGCTTGGGCTTTTAAGCTCTTTTTCAGGGTGGATGTCAGCAGGCCAGAATAGCCCAAGCTGGGATGTGGGGCGGTGGTGTCTGAGGGTCAGAACAATACGAGCAGGGTGGGTTGTTCGTGAGCCAGAACAAGGTGAGATGTTCGTCAGAGTCCTGCCAAAGTAGATGAGGGCGGGTTTGGCTTTTGTGACCAAGAGAAACCAAAGTGGAACAGGTAAGGGAAGGAGGGAAATATTGAGAGTCAAAGTTTTCCTCATGACTTATCAGTTAGGATAAAGTAATTTTTACTCCATAATCTCTCTGCTGGGCTCACAAGCCCTGGTGGGCACCCAGAAGTAATGTGCGACTGCTCTAGATGCAATATTCAGTCTCTTAGAAAAAAAGGAAGATACATTCTCCATCATTTTCTTAGAACACTGTTCTTAGAAAACATATAATTTAGAATCTGGTAACATTGCTCTCAGAAGCAGGGTAGTTTTTCTAGTTACTTTTCTCGTTGCTGAGACAAAATATCCAACATCCAATGTTATAGGAGGAAAGGTGTATTTAACTCACAATTTGAAGGTTTCAGTCCATAATTGGCTGGCTCCAAGGCCAGGTGATATTGCAGAGCAGAAACGGTTCATGGCAGGCAAAAGGTAGCAAAGTAACAAGGAACGGTTCTTGCCAGCATCTTTCTGCCCCTTATGTAGTTTATTTAGGCTGCCAGGAATACTGCAGTGTGAAACCAATCAGTGGGGTAATTTAGTGATCACACACCCTTAATCTCAGCATCACAAACTCTAGATCCACTCACCTCTGACAAAGCCACAGATGAGGCTTTGGAGTGATATCTGAATATAAGCCATAACATTCTATCCCTGGTCCCCCCAAAGACTGATTCATTCCCTTTATGCAAAAGGAATTCAGTCAATCTCTAAGAGTTTCCAATCCCCAGAAGTTTTAGAATTGCTGAAAAATCTAAGTCCAAAGTCTCCTCTGAGATTCTAGACAGTCTTAGCTGTGAGCTTCTGTACAAAGGAAAAGAAAGATAAACTCTTTTAACATTCAAAGTCACAATATAGACGTTACTATTCTAAAAGGGAACAGGACCAAACCAAGTCCAAAATCCAGGAGGACAAACATTAAGTCCCGTAGCTCCTTCCATATGCAACATCCAAAGCAACCTGCAGCAAAATGTGAACACCAAAGGGCTTAGGTGCCTCCACTCCTATAGTGCTGCTGGTTACAGCTTCCATTGCTTTGCTCCGGGCCCAGCTCTGATCCCTCCTTGCAGTGTTCCTCAGACAATCCATTTTCCTGGCTTCTCCAAACTTCCTGGGTCTCCACTGCACCTTTAGCTTCACACATTGTCATCTCAGGGACATACTGTCTGCCCTCCAAGGCATTCGTCTGAAATCTGGGTGGAAGCCATCCTGACCCCACAACTCTTGCATTCTGTATACATCTAAAAGTGGCACCATGTGGACGATGTCAATGTCTGCCTCCAGCCAGAGCAATAGCCAGGCTTCCTTCTCTCTTGGCTGTAGGAGTCAAGTGCCTCTATCACTGAGCACTCTGAATCCAAGTCTGAGGAACAAATTTTCTATGTTGCCACCATTCTGGAATACAGGGTGGCTACTGCCACTCTAGGATTATCGTCTTAAAGCAAAGGTTTTCACATTTACAATTCTGAGGCTGCAGAGATGAGTAAGTCTTCCACCCTGAATATCAGTCTCAGGAAAAGTCTCTGAACAAGAACAAAATGCACAAAAACCTTCTGCCAAGCTATAACACACATCATCTGGAGTCCAACAGCCAATGCAGTCCTTTTTCCTAGCAGAAACCTCCCAAGCCTGGTCTTTACCAGAAACTTTTCTGTCAACATTGTAGTATACTGAGTTCAGACAGAATCTCTAATCAAGTACAGCCTAAGGCATTCCAACTTTACTTTTCCAGCTAGCATCTCTGAATCTTTCCAAACCATTCCCACAAGCCAGTCCCAAAGGCTCCTGAAGCACATAGTTCAATATCTTCATAGCAATAACCCCATGTTTCTGGCATCAAATTCTGTTTTAGTTACTTTTGTCATCACTGAGCCAGGTGTATTTGTGTATGCCTGTGATTCCAGCCCTTGGGAGGCTGAGGCAGGAGGGTCACTGTGAATTTTAGGCCAGCCTGGCAGCTGAGACACCCAAAGTTAAAGGAGGTTTCAGTCCATGATCAGCTGGTCTAAGGCAGGGTGGTATCATAGAGGAAAAACAGGTTGTGATGGATAGGAGGTAGCAAAGTCACAAGGAAGGGGCTTTAACAGTATCTTTATGCCCCTTTTACACTTTAACTAGGCTACTGGGACTAAGGCAGTGCATAACCCAATCAGTGGAGTGACTGAGTGAACACATACCCTTAATGCCAGCATTGAACACTCTAGATCAAGGTACCTTTGAGAAAACCCTGCCTATGACCAGAAGAGGCTTAGGGAGGACATTTAACATAAGTCATAACAGTACATAGAAGAAAAGAAAAATGAGCACTAAGGGCTAATATCTAACTTCTTTATATGTACCTTTTAAAAATATCAAAAAATGTTTCCTCTCCCCTTTCCTCAAAGCATTCTCTTTAGAAAACATGTCATTGTAAATGCTTCCTGTTTCTACTTTGCCATGTTCACAAATGGGATTTACATCCAGGAATATCTAAGGACATTAGGGACTCCTTGAAATGGAACCATCCAGGAAGATAGTATGCTGCCTCCTGGTCTCTGGGAAGGGAGAGGCCTAACTTGGGCTCAGAGGGGCAGATTTGGTCCCTGTCATGCAGATAGGAGTACTTTTAACCTTCCCCTAAAGCCACTTACTTGTTAAGCACATATAGGGAGGTGCTTTGTATGAATTTGTGTGCTTCAAGTGACTCCAGTATTTGAGGACTGGTTATTGTTCATAACCAGAGTGTGACACAGCTGTATGTCCTGGCTGTGTTAAAGGGTGATAGTCCTTCCTGTCTTTGTAGCTTCTAATACATTGTGAAGAGTATCGCACTTGGCTTTATGTTTCTTCAGTGACAAAAGTGCTTTCTTTCTCACAACATCTGCAGAGAGGCTTTTCAGATGGCGGGGGTGGGTTTTGTTTCAAACTGTATTTCTTAAAAGCCCAAAGACTTCACTGGGGATTTTTCAGCAGAAAAATACTAGAATACTCACTCATTCAACATGTTTCTGGCATTTGGATCAGCCCTAGCAGAAGCTCTTAGAGGCTTTCTGGGGCCCCATACCATCTGGAAAGTGGAACTTAGATTCCTTGCACATCGGGTTTTCGTGGGTCCATATCAGTTACCAAATCAGTTCTTGAGTGCCACGTGTATCCTTCTCCACTGGAGCTGATGATCTCTGGAGGCTTGGCCATGATTACCTGGGTGCTTCTTAGGATGGGACCCTGGGTAGTTGGGGTCTTAGAAAGCAGGCCTGGGGACTGCACCACAAAGCTGATATGCTGTGAAGATGATGTGTGGGATGCACTAAGGGCTTGGGCTTCTTCCAGGAAGGCAAGTTTTGCTTAATGTTAATGCATACACGGAGGATGTAATGGGGTCAGTGGTGCAGAACACATTACCTTTGACCTGGGACAGTGGCCTGCCTGGGTGGCTCTGTGCTCACACACAGGATCACGTTTCACATACACAACACATATGTACACATGTATGTACACACATGTACACAAACAGGCTCTTAAGTTAATCAGCCATTCCTGATCGAGACCAAAATTCATGGCAAAAGCCAGAGGCACTTTTGATATTGCAAGTGGCCACAGGGGACTCTCTAAGGGCAGGAGTACACACCCTGATGTCCTCATGGTTCTGCCTCCCTGCCTCCTGCCTGCCTTCAGAGAGTCACTGAGGTCTCCTTGACTAGTCCTACTCCTTTCCTGCTGGAAGACATTCCCTGGAAATGAGGCCAAGGCTCTTCTTACAACTCTTGAGGAAAAGGGGCCTGAGTTCCATGAAGGACCTGGTCTGTGAGATCACCCGCAGTCCAGCCATATGGGGACCTGGACATGAGCTGTGCGTACACCTGAGCTCCCAGGGCTGGCTGTCCTGCACTTGGGCTACACACATCGCCACATCTCTGACCTCCTGCCCCAGATAGGCGCCTCGGCTCCTCTCCACACACACAGCACCTCAGGCCCCTTCGGCTCCGGGTTGTGGCAGAGCATGGGCAGAGGACACAGAGCCTGGCATCACTGGCCATCCTCCACCATCTCGCTTGCACAGCTCGCGCTGTGGCTGTCAGTCCTGGCCAAGGCTTCTTGGTGCGTGTAGGTGTGGCCCGGCTGTGAAGGGAAGAGCAGACCTCCCCAGAGGACGCTCACCCTGGGACTCATTTCTGTCCTGGGCCCCCGTCCTGAGGCCAGTCTCCTGAGCCAGTTCTACCTCTCTTCCCCTGAACACTCCCTGGCCCCGCTCTCCAGTGTGTCAGTGTGCTGGGGAGCTTCCCTACCACAGCCCTGTGTAGGACTCCTTCTCACCTCCTTAGGCCCCTCCATGAAGACGCAACTCACTCCTAGCTCAGCTGCCTACTCCTATCCCCTCACCTGGCTTCCGGTTGTCTCATAACCTTGCAGCAACTCTGACTGCTAGAAATATGCTTGTTTTTATATTTATTTAGTAGCCTCCTCACACAGGGACATTTGTTCTGCTCTTTACTGTGGTATCTTAAATGTCAGAACAAGCTCTGTACCGACCAGGCATGTGCTGAACGTTAAGCACAAGTTAACCAGGCTGTGCGGTCCAACTGGGGCGGGAGCAAGCAAGAGGCGCCCCTACTGCACAGCCGCAGAGGTTATGCTTCAGACTGCTTCTCACCCGGCACTGACCTCTTCTAAGAAATTCTACTTGAATTGGCAATTTCACATTCTGAAGGCAGACCCTGAACTGCTTATGCCTCGTGCTCCACGCTATAAAGATAATCACTGACAGCAGAGTTTTCTACTGGACAAAATAAGGATTTTAGAATCAAACAGACCAGGGTCTGAATCCTGGCCTCACTTCCAGGGCCTTTCTTCCTTCAGATTCCTGTTGCTAGTTTGTACAGCTGGGGTCAAAGTGCACCTCACCACGGCCTCGGGGAGCAGCTACTCTATTCCTAAGAGCATCCATCAATACCTTACTCCTTTCCCAACCTTGGGTCCGGAAACATTGCAACTCTCTTCTTCTAATTGTGTAAGACGAAATCTACATTAACGTAAATTTTACCTTTTCAAAGTGGAAAACTCTGTGGCCGGCTGTACATTCACCATGTTGTGCCCTACTTCCTTCTTCCAGTCCCAAAACATTTGCATCAGCCCAGGAAGAAGCTTGGTCCCCCACAGCCACTGCTCCCCCCTTCTCCCCAAACCTGGTGAACTCCAGTCCATGTGGACAACCTGGCTTGGATTTGCTCAGGGTATCTCAGACCTCATGGCAGAATTTCTTCCTTCTCAGTAGAGGCTCACTTTATGAGGCTCCTTTCTACCTTTGGGGCGCTTCAGGGACCCCGTTCTGCCCTCCCCAAATCCCAGGCACAGGGTTCCTGCAGTGCTGTGGGCTACTCCTTTGAGTCCTAAGGAAGATCTGTGGTGGCTCCATCAACAAACTGTCTAACAGGACAAGGAGGAGCAGGAAAGAGCCACTCAGGGTGGCAGAGCTCCCCCTCCTGGCTGTGAGTGATGACCAGGCCTGTTCACCTCCTCCTACTAGACTGCTCCTGGCAAGGCAGGACAGGAGGCCTAGTGTTACCTGTATAACAAGTTATGGACTGAGAGTGTGTGAACTCCTCTGATGAACAGGAAGTCAGCCTCCGTGTCAGGGATACCTAGTGAACTGCTTCTGATTTTCAGGGGCACCTTAGTGTTACCAAAGAAGCAGCTGGGAAAGGGGGACAGTTCTGCCAACATCAGCGCAACTCCACATCTCAGCTCACCTTTGTACTGGAATTTCAGGCATGATGTATTTAAGGCTGAGGCACTGGCACCTTTGGGAGTTCCTGAGCATTTGGGGACAGAGAAACAATTGGCTGACACAATTTGAATCACAGGGCCACATCCTGTCCCCTTGCAATGAGACTGTTCAGCTTCTCTGACAGCTGGCTCTGCTCTCCCCATGAGACTGGGGTGGCTCCAGATGTAAAACCTGAAGATGCCTGGAAAAGCCTTTACTCCTCTCTGCTTATGCTTTGGCTCCATTACAATGCCCTGGGCCCTGCCTGAGCTGTCCTGTGTGGCCAGGACAAAGTGCAGTGGCCCTGGTATGTCAGCCAACCCAGGATATTTGCACAGGTCCTGAGAAGCAGAGAAATGCCCAGCCCAGCCGAGCAGACACTGCCTGCTGTACAGGCTCATAAGAGAAATATGTGTATTAGCATTTTACAGACTTTTTTAATGCAGCCTTAGTGTGCTCTTACACAAAGCTAACAGAAAACCGAGAAAGACACAACAGAGCAGATATACACTCTAATTTCAAAAAGGTTAGATTCGGATGTGCTCAGTGATAAGATTACTGTTTATCTGCCTAAACGTAGGATTTGCTTGTTAGTACAGTCAAATCCATCAGATCCCAGCTGACCTTACAGGCTGGCATTGAACTCATGGCAATCCACCCTCCCCTCAATGCAGAGATTACAGATGTGCACCACCATGCCCAGGGGTTGGGAGGTGGTATGTTAAATGAAAGGTAGGAACAGCCACAAGCCACATGATATTATTAAAGAAGAACTGGCCTGTCTTCCTGAAGCCCATATGCAAGTAGAGGGCCAGGGCACTGCGGTGTACCATGTCGGTGTGAAGCACAACTTCACCATAGCCCTGGTCCCGGGCAAACTGCAAGACAGTCCTGACCAGGGCTTTTGCTATGCCCTTTCCTCGGTACTCCTTGGCCACTGAGAGGTGAAATAGCTGCAATTGTTTCTTTCCGGGTGGTGGAGTCTCCACCGGCAGAGCACCCACAATGCCCACCACCTGCCTCCTGGACTCGGCAACCCAGAAACAAGAGTCACATGCACTCAGGTAGGATTTGGTGATGTCAGCCATGTCAGTGCGCAAACATGTGGCCATGTACTGCTTCCAGGGGTATCCAGCCAGGAGCCAGAGGAAAACTAGGAGGATGAAGCTGGATACCAGAACCAGCAGCCAGGACCCATAGACCAGCAGAATGCAGAGCTGCACTCCAATTAAGAACACGAGTGTTCGGGGCAGAAGCAGTGTATGGCGGAAGGTGGCGGGGATGTGCTCCACCAGGCCCTTGTAGAACAAGTCCACGACTGGTTTTCGGTCACTCTCCTGGTATTTGCGGATGTTGTAAGGAGCCATATGGACACTTCAGTGTCTAAAATACCAATGTCCACAGTGACAGCTCACTTGATGGCACACCTTTTGCACAGCCCTGGAATAGAGAGGAAAAAGCCATGAGTTGCCCACCCCATGGACAACAGTCTCCCTAGAACAAAGGAGACCATGTTCAAGGCTGTGATTTGTTCTCATCCCTGATGAGGAAGCAAAAAGCCACCACTGTGAGAAGGTGAGCATGAAAAACACCTGTTCAAAATAACAGTTTTTTCCCTTTCTAGTTGTGTGACCTTGAGCATGTAACTCAGCTGTGTCCCTTCATCTGAAAAAGAACCACACTAACATATTCTTGTTCTGAGGACTTAACAGAATAAGATATACGAAGCCATGGCTTCCACAGCGTTTACCCCTGCTCCCCATTTCCCTATTATGGGCTCTCTGAGCTTCTTGGCATATTGGGATGGCACCTGTGGCAGCCAGACCTCATGTTTCTGGGACTTCAGCCCCAACCCCAGCTTCCTTCCACTTAAGAAATCTTGTGTCCCCAAGCAAAAACCAACAAATCCCCCTTTGCATGATTGTAAAGTTTTAGGCCGTTGAGAAGGCCAATGAGCAAGTCCAAAGAAAAAGGCCCAGCCTTGAGATCCCCAGAGATGTTCAGAGACTCTCGGTCCATATTGAGAGCCCTGACTTTGCACCCCTGTCAATTTACCTGCCCTACCACTGAGCTGACCATGTAGAAAGTGGCCCAAGCCCTCAGCCTCCAACTTGCATTCACAAGACACTGTCTAGGGCCTGCCCCAGCTCTGGGAAGGAGACTTGGGTGGCACCTCATCGGCTCTTGTGAACACATGGTAATCATGCATCCCAATGTCAATGAGTTGGTTTGTGAATAAGCAGGGAGTCCATGTCCGCTTACCTTTGTGATCTTTGAAGAAGTAACCTGGAGGGGAAAGCAGGGTCTGGATGGGTCCACAGGTCCTCACTCCCATGGGAGGATTGTCACCTGCCTCCTGTTCTTTTTGAGACACAGCGTCTCTTGCTTAGCACACTGGGCCTTCTCTGAGCTCCACTCTGGTCCCCTGCACACTTCTGCTAGGAGCTTCAGGGTTGTGCCTGTCACCCTGGGCTCATTCAAGAATGGGCAGAGTCCAGGTTCCTTCCTTAAAAACAGTGTGTGTTACCTCTGTGCTTCTTCCCCTTGTTCCATGAACAATGGATGGGGGGGGCAAAACCACACCCTCTCCTGCTCCTCCCCCCTGTTCACTTTTTCTTTGATTTCTTTCTCTTCTTTTTCTTTTCTTTCCTTCTTTCACTTCTTCCTTCTTTCCTTCCTTCCTTGTTTTTTGTTTTTGAGGTTAGGGTAATTTTACCGGAAGAAAGGGGGAAAAAGCTCCTGCATTACCAGATGGGCCCCGAATGTGGGGGCTGCACGGCCTGGCCTGTAGAACTGCTGATAGGTAGGTAGGGACAGAAATTGCCTAGCTGTTACCTGTCACCTATCACAGATGACTCTGTAGATTTAAAATGACCAACTGGCACTCAGGCTTTTTAGCTCAATTCTTTCGCACAGTGTTTATAATAAACTGGAATCTCCGAAGAACGTGGTCACTTTGCATTATAATTTCATAGAAACTCAGGATCTTAATAGGAAGTGGCTGCAGGGCCCTGAGGCAGGGAGTGGGCTGCATTCAGTGCTGCCTGAGGAGATACATTCTTTGTCCAAAGCCCTGTCTATTCTGAATTCTTTGTCAGTGTGGCTGTCAGTATGGCTTATCTCAGGCCCTTCCACTAAATAGCTGCCTGACTTTTTTAAAAATTAATTTTATTGGTACGTTTTAGATATTTGTAATGATAGCATTCCTCCTCAGGAATTTGTACCTGTACGTGATATATCTTGCTTTTCCATTCCTCTCCTTTCCCTTCAAGCCCTCTTCCGCTTATTTACAAAACCTTGTATATCCCAATGAGAACTAAGAATTTAAAGTGAACAGAACTCAGCTAACTTTCAAGGGGAGAGTGGACAGCGGAGGGTCCTTGGTAAGGCTGCAAAGGCAAACAGAAACAGGGACACAGCACCCAGGATCTGGAGCCAGCTTTATTTGCGTGGAGGGGAACTGATGGGGATCGTTCTCAGAATATCAGGCCCTGACTCTGGTGGTCTAGGGCTTATATGGCATGAACAAGCAGGAAGCAGAGGCAGAATGTCTTGCCACGTGGAGATTGTTTCTTATAATATGCATCGTAGTGACCAGCCATATCTAGGACACAGAAGCAACCAGAACTGAAACAGGAACTATTACCTGAGCAGCTAAGAAACTGAAATACACTGGCTAGGGGGCGGCATTTCCTGTAACAAGGTGTTCAGAAATCCTAGGACAAAGTTCCCCACACTGTACAGAAGTAATGTTCTCACCTCGCCTTTTAACAGCTTCTCTAAGGGAGAGGATTTTAGGTCTCAACACTGCGAGAGCGATAATTGGTGCATATTTTGTAACTGCAGATAATCAAAGGTAGATATGAAGGGGTAGTGGGGAGAGGGGCCTGAGGCTGGGACAGGAACCGGGGACGCATGTTTATGTAGGACGAATCCCAGCACTCTGGAGGCTGAGGCAGGAAGATCATGGTAAATTTCAGGCTTGCCTGAGCTACACAATTCATTTGAGAGGAGCTTGGAATTCATAGCGTGATCCTGTGTCAAAAATCCAAACCAAACCAAACCTGTACTTCCCATAGGTTAGGCAGGGAAGCGAGGTTCTAGGAACCGGGCTGAGGAACAGAGCAGCGAAGAGAGTGTCCAGAAACAAGGCAGAGGAAATACCAGCCTCGCTCTCTTCCTCCTCCCTCCTCCAATTCCTCCAACTCTCCTGCTGAATCCAGTGGGCCAACCCAGGGACACCTGGGGGTGAAAGTTCCCCTCGCTGTACTGGCACATAGGGTCAGTCACCAGGAGAGAGTGCTGTGGGAAGGGCAGTGAGTGGAGGGGGAAAGGGAAGACGCCCGGCACACAGGGTGATGAAAAGAACTCCCCACTCATCCACAGGTGAATGGATGAAGAAACTGCGGTGCTTACATAGGCAGTGCGGTACCAGCCTGCCACAGAGAAAGATACATCTGAGTCTTTGGAGGAAAATGGACGAAACCATTGCTTTTTGTTTTTTTTTCTTTTTGAGACAGGGTCTCGCTGTGCAGTCCAGGCTGGCCTTCAGCTCACTTTGTAGCCCAGGCTGGTCTTGAACTCACAACTATCCCCCTCCCTCAGTCTCCAGAGTGCTGGGATTACAGGCGTGCGCCACCACACCTGGTTGAATCCATTTCTTTGAAACCACAGTAAAATAAGTTAGACACTCAATTTAATTATTACTTGATTTTTTCTTATATGAGAAACTCAAAGTAGAAAGAATTTAAAAATCAAAGGATGGATAAGAAGGAAGAAAAAAGGAAAAAAAATAGAAGGCAAATGGGGAAGGGAGCAAGGGAGGGGAGAGGAAAGGGAAGGAAGGGCGAAGGAAACGACAGAAGAAAATACAGGGTGACTAATAGCACGGAGGGAGATGAGTCTTTTACAAAGGAGCAGGGATGGATGAGGGGTGGAAGGAGGAGTGAAATGAACAACGAGATGCGCTGGGCACAAGTACCAACGCCCCGCGATGAATACGATTATTACAGTCTAACATACAATAGCATATTTTTCTAAAAGAGCCCCAGCTGGGTGGTGCACCGCTGCAACCCCAGAGCTTGAGAGGCTGAGTGAAGAGGGTTGCCACAGTTTGAGGCCAGCCTGGCCTATGCAGTGAGTTCGAGGACAGTCTAGTCTGCCTAGCTAGACCGTGTCGCAACACAACACAGAACAAAACCAAACCACCCAGAACAGGCAACTCCGACGCATACACCACTGTGCTCATTCTGACCACGGGTACCGAGCGGCCTGGCAGTCAGCAGAACAAAGCCAGGAGAGGGCAGTGGCTGCCGGGCCAGCGTCGCTCCCCAGGACCCCGGACCACAGAGCCAGGCCATCAGGGGCGAAGCCACATGTGGACGCAGGGGAGAACTTAGACACAGCCAGTGAGCCACGGGGTTCGTTTTTAAAAAGAAGGCTTGAGACTCAGGGCAGTTCATGGAATTTAGAACTTGGGAAGGAGGGGCTGAGGGCAGCAGCACCGCAGTTACTCAGTGTGGTGGTTGTTCCAAGGCTGGGGAGATGGGGAGGAGCGATGTCACCTGGACGCAGTGTCCCTTCCCCACCTTACCCCAGAGTGCACTCCAGACTGGCAGCTTTGGCCTTTAATGTAAAACCCTGTGACCAAGGAGCCAAATATGTGTAACCTACAAGCTAAGCTCCGTTTTCTTCTAATACCTGATCCCCTCTATCAACAGTAGGCTTTTGCCAAGGGAGATTTCTGCTCTGAACCCACCTCTCTATTCTTAATAAGAGTGTTGTTCTAAAGTGGCTGAAAAATACTAAGAAACTAGGGACCTCATGTTAATTCATTCCCAGAGAGTGGCAGTATTTTCTTTTGTGAGACAGGGTCTCGCTATGTAGTTCAGGCTGGCATGAACTCACTATATAGCCCAGGCTGGTCTTGAATTTCTATCAATCCTCCTGCCTCAGCCTCCTGAGTGCTGAGATTACAGGCGTGTGCCACACCTGGCAACTTTTCTTGACTCAAAGGCTCACAAGGAGTTGAAAACATTATTTATAGGTAAGAAATAAAACACAACCTATCTTCATAATATACAAATTAAATGTGAGTTCCATTTCACTAGGAGTCCTGCATTCCAAAATCAAACAGGTTTAGAAGTTAGAAGGAATCACTTGCAAAATTGCTGAGTTGGGCATGCTTGTACCCCACTGTGAGGAGCGCAGAGTGGCCTCATTCTGGACTTTACACTCCAGGGAGGCTATCCTAATAGAGAAACATGTGCAAAGATTTTTTTTTTTTTGCAAAGGAAAATCACAAACTTAAAATAGACATGGATGTGTAAAAAAAGAACAATTGCATATGTGGCACACTGCACATCAACTGGAAAGAATGTTTCTGAGCCTGGAAGAAGCTGAATTAAGGATTAACTGAGAGCACATGATCTGTGGCCACTCAGATCTGAGTTTTAATTCTGACTACAACATTCTGAGATTTAGGTCAGTTCAATTCTAAGCTTTGAAGGAAAGGATGTTTTTATACTACAGAGATCTGCTGAAGCAGCACCTTAGCTGAAATGCCATAATAGCAATTTACTTTGAAATAGTTTGTACCAAACACTTGCGCATGCTCGTGTACACGGATAACAGGCAGATGGGGAGAATGTAGTAACACATAAACATAGCAAATATCAACTAATAGTAAATTCATCTGAAAAGTACTGTGATAGTCATTGAACTACTTTTACTTCAAGGTATGAAATAGAGGTGAGAGATTAAATCTGTTTCCTCACATAAACATCTGGGTTGTCACAAAGACTAAATGAGACAGTGCACAGGAAGTACTCAGCACAGCGCCTGGAACACACCAAACAAGAAATGTTGGCAGCGTCTTTGTTTCGAAGGATTTTCACCTCCACTTCCCAGCACATGGTAAGATCAGTTTCCTACCATTTGTGAAGAGGTGTGGTCGTTGGCTGGTTCTGCCTGTGAAGCAGGATGAGCAGTGGTGCCAGGTTCATGGCACACCTATAGTCGCAGCACTCCAGAGGCTGAGGTAGGAGGGTCGCCTGAACTAGTAGTGAGGCCCTGCCTCCAAAAACAAAGATAAGCAATACCCGTCACTTCTACACGGAAGCTGCATAGCCACTAACTCACTATGCTCCCTCCAGCTCTGCAGTGATCCAGGAACACAGGCTGAGATAAAGCAGCTGGGTTACTAAGTCACTGCAGTGAGTTTTCCTGCTGATTCATGCCGGCTCTGCAGAACGAGACATAATTTTCTGCTGCATTCAACCAATTAGCTTTAGGAACTGTTTGTCACTGCAGCCCAACTAACTCCCAAGTCCACAAACTGTAGACCTCCAATCAGATCCTGCCCCCAACTTGCTTTTGTAAGTCAAGGTTGACTGGGACCCAAACATGTGTTGTCTGTGGCTTCTTGGGTACCATAACTTGTAGTTGACAAGTTCCAGTGGATTATGGTCTGCAAAGAGGAAAATTTTTATGTATTGTTCTTTTTTTTTGGTACCAGGAATTGAACTCACGACCTTACGCTTGCCAGGCAGGCACTTGTGCCACTGAGCTATATCCCTGGCCCTGTGTATTGTTTTTCACAGAAGAGCTCCAGCTTGCTGAGTCTTTTTTTTTATTTTGTCTTGTTTTTCTGAGACAAGGTCTCACTCTAGCCCAGGCTGCCTTGAACTCATAGTAATCCTCCTGCCTTAGCCTCTTGAGCACTGGAATCACAGGTGGGCACCACCAGGCCCAGAGAGTTTGCTGAGTCTTGATCAAATCTACCTTGACTGACACAATTAAAAACATAGGTGACAAGAGTATCCAATCATTTATCAAACATGACTTTATACTAGCTGTGTGACCTTAAGTAAGTGACTTAATATTTCTGTAAGTTTTTAGTTGCCCCTTGTAAAAAGTGGGGGTAAAAGCACCATCTACTTTGTAGGCCTACTGTGAGAATAAATTCTTACACATAAAATACTGAGAAAGAGAAACCAGAAGCTTGGATGGGGAGTGCTGGAGTAGGCAGAAGCAGGGGTGGGATGTGGGCTGATGCACACAGAATGGCTAAGGCAAGAATGCAGTGCACTGGAAGTGTCCAATAAATGGTTGCAAGTTTTCTTCTAATTATATAAAAATGTATTTGAACAGATATAGAAGTACAGACATAATAAAAATTTTTAATGCTGATAATTTCTGTTAGTATTTCTAACATTTCACATAACATCTTTTGTTGACATTCTACAAATGATGCCATCCAACAATGTCCCGATGCTTTCTTCTTGTGAAGACAATTTATATATCTGTAATGAGACAAATGACATCTCTCTGACATCTTCAAGCACTAGTAATTGTCATTTTACCAACACTTATGAGTGAAATTTTCATTCAATTATTGGGTTAATGGTATGAAATCATGAATCACAAATGTGATTAAAATATTCAAAGCAGATGAAAATTCATCACTTATCTCAAATATTTTCTTTAAAATGCAGTTACGAATATAAAAATGTTCTCTGTACATTAAAATATATTTGTATAAATTTTAAAAGCACTCATCTAGATACTAACTTCATACTACAGTCAACATTCTAAATGTACTACATAATCTTGAGAATTAAAGATATTCACTTTCTTATAGTGGAGAATATTTTTATCAACACATTTCTAATTGTACTTTACATGTACCTCCTAGTTCTTCGTATCTATAATTAGTCTTAAATAATTTTAAAAATTAACATTTCTTAAAAGGCCAAATAGGTGCACTTTTGTTTGTTTGGTTTGAGTCAGGATCCCCTTTGTAGTACAGGCTGGCCTTGAACTCACTATGTAGCCCAGGCTGGCCTTGAACTCATGGAGATCCTCTTGCCTCAGCCTCACAAGCATTGGGATTACAGGCATGTGCCACCATGCCTGAGTAAGTGTACCGTTCATCAATAAATCAGCATTATTCATATATCACACTCTAAAAATATACATTTACAAACCTTTTTAACTTCTGAAATATTTGTTATTTCAGGAAGATTTTTCAGAGAAACCTGAAGACCTTCTACTTGAGATATTAGGTACTCTTGATTTACTTGCTTTTCCCCATCTTCAACGTAAACAATTAGAACTGATGTGTCATTTGCTGAGACACCAAACTTTTTCAAAGCTTCCGATATCTAAGAGAAAAAGAATAAACTAGATCTGAAACATCTCCTGTGCCTTCTTCCTTAGCCCAGTGCTTCCTGTTTTTCACATCCTAGTTCTTCCCCTCCATGATCCCTTCCCAGCATAAGTTTGCCTGCTTAAAGCTGCACCCTGCCACTACAAAGTCAAGATCACTCTTCCCCACACTGCATGTAAAGAGCCCTCCCTCCGGCCCAAGTGACTGCCCACCCACATGCTCTGGCCAGTCTGGGGCTCCTGGTGCTTCACACTCTTCTGCCTATGCTTATACTTGGTCCTTGGTCCCTTCCCCCTTCTCTCCATGGCCTGGCTGCAGAATCCACACTTGAGGGCCCAGGGCCACTGCCACCACCACGCTCGTGCTCCTGTACTCCCACTGTGTCATTTAACTTAGGGCAGTTTTTTGTCTTTTTTATCTGCCTCACCTCAGGAATATATTTGCTTCTTTTGCTACTATAACTAGAACTGGTACAGGAATAGTGCCCTGAATTATTTCAAAATATCTCTAAGAAACAATCATGACCTGGTAAATATTATCCCAGGTACTGGGGAATTTTATTACTATGCTGAGATAACTGCATTTTATAAACTTCGCGATCATCTCTACTATAGCCAAACCACAAGCTTCCTAATTTTCTCCGGATGATATCAGTACCTGGTTGGGCTAGTAATAGTAGTACTAATACTGAAACCCACCAGCAATAAATCAGTCACTTTATCGTGTGTTACATGCTTGAGGAATGTTGTTAGCTCAAGAATGTTTATTAGGAAAATTATTCCTACGAGTATTTCAAACCATGAAGTCTTCCTGTGCACTTGGTATGTGAGTGAGCATGGATTCAGGACCGCTCCAGGAACCATCAAGTTCCTGGAACTGTATATGAAAAAGACATGCATCATTCCCTCAGGCAGTTTACAGGAGAGTGAGAGACATGCATGAATGAAGAAAACATCTATGCTTAATTTTAATCATTTGGATTTGTGTCAATCTCTTAAGCAAAAATACTTGGGAGGTCTCCCTGACCTTACATGGTAAGAAGGGCGGTAAAATTAGCTTTATTTAATTTAGCCAAACTTTTGTTTACTCAGATGGAAACTGACTCCAAAGCTTATTGGTCTGCAAAGTGCTAAACCTCAAATCTCAGGGCAGAGCTCTCCTTGTGATTATTTAGGTTTATTACTAACAACTGGTTTCCCAGAAGTTAACCTCCACCCCAACACTAGAGAACGCCTATGTTATTAGGACAAAGTTAACAGAAATAAGGTCAGTAAGCTCCACATTACGTTGTTATTGGGGGACAGGTTGAAAATAATTTCCGTGGATAGAGTCCGGGTCTTCATTCTTCCCAGCTTGGAGAGGTGAACTGCTTTGTTTGCTGCCACAAGTATCTGAAATGGGTCAACAATCTACCATAGAGAAAATAAACCATTACAGGGGAGAAAAAAATATTATATGGGGAGAACCTGAAAGGATCTAAAGATATACTCCTATCTTATGGTAGCTTCTGTAGGCAGTTGTTTGACTTCATCTGCTCATATGGAATATATTTGCAAAATTATTATCTGAGGGTCCAGGTAGTTAAAAAAAAAAAATCACAGACTCTTAAAGCTTCGAGGAACTTAAGTGGTAGATTTTAAAATAATGTTCTTGTGGACTAATATGGGAAATGCTATAATCTAACATTTTACCTGTATTATTGTTTTCAGTGCTCAAATTAGTCAATGAAATCAGTATTATTTACATGTGAAAGATGAAGTCACTGAGACGTAAAGCACATCTGGGTTAAGTCCCAGCTCTGTCACTTACCACCCTGAGAACTTGGACAAGTGCCTAGTATTTTCTCTGTTAGGCCTAAAAATAATTGTACGTACTTGGTGAGACTGCCGAAGATGAGGTGAGTTAGCTTACATAAAGCACTAAGTCCAACGCTAGAGACAGTGTAAGCGCTACGTAAGTGTCTGCTATAATTTGCTCAGTTATAGTAAGTGGCAGAGCTGGATGAAGTCCCGCAGGGTGTGCTCTTAACCACTGCGCCGCATCTTCTCCACAGACACTGTCTTGTTCAGAATCCTCTCTTCACAGGTGAGAAGCCGGACAGCTGGGCAGGTGCTGGATCACAGCTGTGGTCAGAGCTACACCACGGCCCTCTGCCTTGCTTAGAGCAGAGCCTGGCGCCTCTGCTTCCACCCACTGTTACATTCAAGGCTGCCCAAGTCTGACTTGGACAAGAACTTTTCACCTAAAGATGACAGCATTTTAGCCTAAACTACATCGTGAAAAATTAACACTCCGAAAATTCCCTTAAGTTTCATTCAGTTCCACACTTTGTACTTACCACTGTAGGATTTATTAACGACCCATCAATGCTGCCTTCCATGGCCTTTTTTCTCAAATCTCCAGCATTTTTTACATCTTTAAATAGCAGAAAGGTCACCCTGCATTCCGGAAACAGGTCCAGCTGATGTGTTAACTGCATTTCACAGACAAGCAGGATTCTGCTGCACCAAACCTAAAAAGACTAACAGATTTCTTTTGTTTAAAAGTTAACATTAGTTTAGCATTGTGGTGCAAGTCTGTAATCCTAGCACTCAGGAGGCTGAGCCTGTGGGTTCAAGGCCAATCTGGGCTACATAGTGAGTTCGGGGCTGGCCCAGACAGAACAGCAAGACCTTGTCTCAAATAAAACAAAACACAAAATTTAACATTATCTCTTTTTTTTTTTTTTAAAGCCTTGCTAACAAGTGAAAGTAATTGCAGTATGAGATAACAGAGCTGTTAAACTAGGAAAACCTATTCCAAACACACGTGGCTGCCTCATGCGTTCTTCCTCACCCTGCTCAGGTGTTTCTAGTTCTTTTCCCATTGCTGGGAAAAGAGCAATGGGAGCTACCTAATCCCGTCTGTCCAAATGAGAGGCTCATACGCATGACTGAGGGACCACCTGCCCATCAGACAACCAGGAACAAAATATTAGCAAGTTGTGCAACATGGGCTACCTACAGAATTAATCAAATTTTACTCCACCTTAGCTCTTTAACATTCTGATCTCACTACTTTATTTATATTTTAGCAGGACCTGGACACAAATATTAAGAAAATAATTGTAAAGCCAAGCATGGTGGCACATATCTACAATCCCAGCACTTGGAAGGCTGAGGCAAGGGGACTGCTCCAAGTTCAGGGCCAGCCTGGGCTACATAGTGAGTCCAAGGCCATCCTGAACTACATAGCAAGACCCTGTCCCAAAATATAAAAACAAACAAAAAATAATTGCAAAGTATAAAGCATCACACTTGACCCAAAGACATTCACCTCCTGCATGGGAGTTAGCAGAGAAAATACAATTGTTAAAAAAATAAATAATATTGGTCCTTTCTTAGACATAAATTTAGCAGAGAACAACAGGAAGGTATCAAAGGGACGAAGAGGGAGACAAAAATATAGAGACATAAAAGAAGCACAGGGTAGGGATGCACTCAGTGACAGAACTGCTTGCCTAGCATGCTGAAAGCCCTGGGTTCTGTTCCCAGCAATGGGGCAAAAAGGCAATATAAACAGTAATCCGAATAAACAGAAAAACATAACTAGATACTTGAATGGAAAACTAAGTACTCTAAAATCTGATTTTTGAAAACAACTTTAACTTTTTTCAGGGGGTCCTGGGGATTTAACCTAGGCCCTCACATACAGGTGCGTGCTCTACCACCTAACTACAGTACATCCTTGGCCCCAAATATTTTAGTGGGGTCATTTTCTAAATTCATCTCATCCTTTTACTATGTAGGCTCCATTTCTAGGATTCATTCTCAAAGAACTAGTTCAAAACTTGGGTGTTATAATGGGACATGCATTATCTTAACAGTGAAAAGTTAGGAATAACTTATTTAGCCAATAACAGGATTAGTTATGATTAAACAACCATTAAAACTGTATACTTAGCAAGGCTTGTTGGTACTGGTCTATAAACCCAGCGCTCTGAAAAACCAAGGCAGAAGCAACACAAGTTCATACCCCGTCTAAACAATTTAGTGACTTAGCAAGACCAGGTTTCAAAATAAAATAAAAAGGGCAGGATATAGCTCAGCACAAAGGCCAAGGGTTCAGTGCTCAGTACTGAACACAGAACGAAAAACTGTACTTTTGATGATTTGTGAAAACAGCAGTAACATTAAACACTCTGATGGAAAACAAAACAAAATATGGTTGAATTTCAGGGTTTTTGAAAAGCTGCATATAAAGAAAAAAACTGAAAACAGCAAAAAGTTAAAAAGTTATCTCTGATTTGCTGGAATTATATCTTAATACTTCTGTTGCGAAAAAGGAAAATATGTGTAAATATCCTGGAACACAGTAGTACGATCTTTAGTCATATTCAAGTCTAATTTAAAAAATGGGTACCGAAAGTTATACTCAGTATAATACCAATTATAGAAAAAGATACACAGGGAGAAAAAAAAACTTGAAAGAAATACCTAAACAGTCATCTTGACTAATGAAATGACTAGATTATTTTTTCCTAAATTGGCAAAATTGAACCCAGGGCCTTCATATGGAGTTACATCTGCCAATTTTTTTTAAATTTATTTTTTTTTGTGACAGGGTCTTGCTAAGTTGGTAAAATGCCCAGGCCTGCATTTGAATTTTCAATCCCCCTACCTCAGCCTCCCAGAATACTAAGACAACAGGCATGTTCCACATGCCTGGCTTATTGGGTGATTTTTATTGTCTGGATTAAAAAGAAAAATTCTGGCCCGGCATGGTGGCACACACTTGCAATCCCAGCACTCCGGAGCCTGAGAAAGGAAGATCACAGAGAATTGGAAGCCAGCCTGGGCTACAGAGGGAGACCCTGTCCCCAAACAAACAAAAACTCAAAATATTATTTTGTTGTGTATGTTGTGAATTTTCAACAGGGAGCTCACAAAAAACAGGAGCACTTACAATCAGGGAGGGAAAAAAATTTGTCTATTCTTTAAATGCATGGGGAAACATTAAAAACCTCAAAATAGTCTGTTCTTATTTAGTGTAATTTACTTACTTAGGCCAGAAAATTTAGAATCATTGTTGGATACTGTTATATGATATCTCCTCTGTGAAACTCACGTTTAAATTTAATTTTCATTATAAGACATTTAGAGATGAGAACAGGTGGGGCCTTCAAAAGGTGATTAGGACTATGCCTTCATAAATGTACTAAAGGTTTATCTCCAGAGTGAGTCACCTCTAAAAGCCAATTTGGCTAGATCACCTCCTTTGTCTCTTGCCATGTGACACCCTATGCAGCTTCTCTTAGGGCTGTATTCGGCCATGACACCACTAAATGCTGCCCCTGGACCAGAACTGTTAGACCAAATTAATCACTTTTCTTTATAACTCACTCCATCTAAAATATTGTTATGAGCAGCAGAAAATGGACTAATACACCTGTCTTTCAAATTCCACATCTAATCCCTATAGTCCTGAATTTTTGCCACCTAAACAGATTTTGATCCGTCCATTTCTTTCCCACACCCTCTACCACTTACTTCCCTTCTTCTATAGCGATGGCCTCCTTAGAGGGGTGTTCTCGCTGAAATCCCTGACTTCCAGTCATCCAACTTCCATCCGCAGTCATAACGAGCCTTTCAAAACACAGATCAGACTGTTCTGAAAATAAAGCCCCAACTTCTTGTCAAGTTGCCCCATCTCTAAGATCTGGGAGCTGCTTATCTCTTCTACCACAATCAGCCTCCTGTCACAAACCCCTTGAACAGGTAGCTTCTCTTTCATGTCTTTTTCTGACTCATTCCTTCCTCCTTCCTTCGGGGTCCATGTACTAGAACAACAGGAGCCCGGGGTTTGTTTCTCTGTTACACCAGCTCCTTCTTACTACTGAGCACGTTTACCAAGGCCTACTCGTGTTCTGTTTGAGAGTGTCTCTCTGTTATCTAGGCAGGCCTCGAACCCCTCGATTCACAGGCAAGCGACACGGCGCCCTGTGGGCTTGTTAGTTTGTCTCCTTGCTAGACTATTTCTTGGAAAGGAGCCGCTGTCATTTCCATGCTGCATTCCCAGGGCCAACCTTGGTAGTAGGCACGTGATAAACCTCGGCTGAGGAAACACTGATACCACTGCCAGAACACTGTTCAAACTACTGGAGTTGGGGCTTCCCATACCTATCCCCGCCCGCTACAGCGGAGAGAACTCACAGTCTAATCTCTGTAGGAACGATCTTCCCCTCGGAAGCAAATCCCTTAACTTCCGGAAGTGGTGACCAGTCCCCGCCCTCCCGGAGCCCGTTTCCTGATTAACTGGCTCGGGTCGCCCTGTCTATCTTGTAGTTGCATTGGTCCGTTCTCTTAACTTGTCTGTTAGCGGACGCAAATAACAGGTGTCATTACATCACTTCCGGCGGAGGCGGAAAGGAGACACCAACCCGAGCTGGAAGCTGAGAGCTCAACTTTTGTTGTGGCTACCACGAGATGTCCTGGATTCATTTCTAGTATTAAGATGAACTCTACGTAGGTTTGCACTGTTCCAGATTCCACAGTTCATTGTCAGGATGAGCGGGACTCAGTTTGCTTCGTGCTTTCCCAGCAGTCAAGACCCTCCATGGAGGGTCATGGAGCCCACTCGGCTTAGTGATTTGCTTCCGGGACAATACTGGCATAAAGCCAGCCTATTTAGAGAAAGCTCTGAAATTGATGTGTGATCTTTGTATAAGCCTCCAAAGGAGGGTAAAGAGGCTAAAAAGTAATTTCCATTTTAATTATAGTTAGGGCTTCTCAACTTTGCAGGGAGAAGTAACAAATATAGCTGGTGCGTATGTGCTATGAAAAAAATGAGGGGGACTGCGATACTGCGCGTGTAACTCCTCTAGATAGGATGCTTTGGAAACATAGACCAAAAACGGGTCATTTGGAACAGTGATCGGACAAGTCTGAAGCAAAGTCAGCCCATCTGGAAGAGCAGCACACTCCAGGCACCATAACATACACTGTATTCTCAGCGATTGTACGGATAACTTTTCTTTTTCAGTGCTGTGAGCCCACCTAGGGGTTTGTACACAAGCATTCTGCCACTGAGCTGTATCTTCAGGCTGCATTTTCCTTTTAAATTCATTCTGATGATGCATCCAGATTATATTTAAAAAGAAAAAAACTAAAGCTCAAAAATAATTGATGACATAACAGATACTTCACAAAAGGAAATATTCTTAATATTACTAATCATGTGGGAAATACAAATTTAAAATACAAGGTAATACTCCATAGCCACACAATGGCTAAAATGTGAAACGTAATAGCAAGTGTCATCAAAGATGCAGAAATGAAAACCTGTTACGTTGCTGTTCTGAATACAAAATGCTATCACCACTTTCAAGAAATTCATTTCTTTAAAAATGTTAAACATATACTTACCACATTCAGTAGTTCCACTCCTCAGAATCTACTGAGATCTGCAAACATGTCCATGCAAAGGCTTGTGAAAAGTTAGTTCACCCTGCGCTGATTACCAACATGTCTGAATGCAGTGGAACAGAACACTCCATACACAACTGGAGACAGGTAAAGAGGCACCACAGAAGCTTGGGATTCACTGCAAGTTGGTCTCCCAAGATTCAGGAAAGCTGTCCACAGTGGATGGAAGCTCATCTGCAAATATTTCTCCTCCATCATAGCTAGGGATCCCAAAAAGCAGCCCACCCTGCGTTTTATACTCTGGAGGCAACATGGCATACTGGATAAAACGAAGTACCACCTATTACTAGAGGCATATGGAGCAAAGCCTAGCCTACTCTTTATTGTAAAATGTTGCATTCCCACTCATTGTAGTTATTCTTGACAACTACAAGTCAGAAAGGGGAAAGAACTGGCCAAGTCCAAGGGCACCCAGAGAACTGTCCTGCTGCTTAAATGTGAACATTCTTATTTTTACTTCTAACAGGTAAGAATTATAAAAGCCCAATAGCATGTCAATGGATAAATTGTGGAAAACTCAGACCATGAAATACTACTAACACAAAGAAAATAAACTACAGGTTGTTCAAACATCATTGACCTACAAAATATACTGATCAAACCAGAGACAAATTATAGTATTGTAGGATTCCATTTCTACAAAATTCTAGGAATGACAAATTTGGAGTGACTAAAAGCAAGTTAGTGATTATGTGGGAGGGTGGTATGAAACTTCAGGGTGAGGTCAGTGTTTTGTATCTTGCTGTGGTGTTACAGGATCATAGGAACATGTCAAAGCACTTTATAAAAGTACACTTTATAGAGTAAAAATTGTGCCTCAGTAAAGTTGATTAAACACATTGAAAGTCTCATACATACCAGCTTGTTTGTAATGTAATACACGTTTAAGTGAATGGATAAGCTGTCATATATAAAGGTATCTACAATGAAATGCAATTTATTAAAAAGAATCTGCTATTCTACAGTCTTAAAATGCTGAATAAAAGCATCTGAACATTGAGTACATACGACATGATTCTATTTATATAAAATTAATCTGTAGCAACAGCAAATCAGGTTGCTGGGATAGAGGTCTTGGTGTGCAAATACGGGACTGCAAAGGTGCAGGAGCAAACATTGGAGCAGTAGACATGTTCTACTTTGTGGTAATGACTTCATGGGTGCATACAGGTCAACACATCTAATTGGTTAATTTATAGATAGGTACAGTGTATTATATTGTCAATTATGTCTCTACAGCTGTTATTAAAAACAGTAAGACACTCCATCTCTTTATGACCACAGCTACAATAAATCCCAGCACTCTGCAAAGCCGAGGTGGGAGGATGGCAAGTTAAAACTTAGCCTCGGCAAGTTAAGTGTGACCCGATCTCAAAATAAAAAAGTAACAAGGGCTGAGGATGTAGGCCAGTGTGAAGGCCCTGGGTTCAATCCCCAGACTGAAGGAAACAAAATGCAACCATCACCTGATAATATCCAGTGCTAGTGAAGATGTGAGCAATTGGAACTCGTGTTCCTTGCTGATAGAGATGTACAATAGTGTACATTGGAAGTTTCCTAGTTTTCTCTTGCCCCACAACTATCTTGTAGCAACTGTACTCCAAACAAAAGAAAAAGATGTTCTGGTAAAAACCCAAACACAAAAAATGTTTATGGCAGCTTTGTTCAAAATTCAAAAACGGAACAGTAACTTAGCAACATGATGGAATGCATAACTGATCCACTCAGTGATGGGGCTGAATCTATAACAGTATGCTAGATCAAAGAAACCACATGTAAAAAGATACATACTCCATTTTTCTACTTATATGACCTGTAAGAAAAGGCGAAACTAGTGATCAGAAACAGACTGCCAACCTCTGGGACTGGTGGGAGTGATCAGTTACAAAGTGGTGGGAGGATCTTGTGTGTAGGGAGGATGTTCCTTTTCTTTGTAGTGGTGGTTACAAACCTGAGCTAATTTGTCAAAACTCACTTAATTATATGCTAAGATGGGATGCATTACACCATTTTTTAAAGTCATCTCTAAAGCAATGTTCCCTTTACCTAGAACTATAGGGTTAGCTGTATCATTGTGCATCACAGGGAAGTTGGTTGAAAATATAGCTCTAGTGGGGGGTGTGTACCAGGAATTAACTCAGGAACTTGCCCCTGCCAGACAGGCACTTGTGCCACTGGGCTATATCCCCAACCCCTAAAAGAAGAAAAAAAAAGCTCTAATTTGAAAAGGTGTTAAATGAGAACTTTAAGGATATCAACATTGTCCTACCAACATTGTCCTACCAACATTGTATGTATGTAGACTTGCATAAATGTCTGTAGCTTGTCTTAAAATTAGTCTAATCTTGGAAGTGTTAATACAGATTCCAAATACTATTCCCATTATCACGTATGAGCCCTAAAGTGAAATCTGTAATTTAAAAGTCAAACCATGTATTTTATTGCTTTATTTTGTCAATCTGACAATATGCAAACTATGTTCTAGGAAGTATCTGTTGCTTCAGCTTGTCTTTATTTTCTTCAGCATACTCATCTGAGTACAGAGAAGTTAAGACCATCCTTTGACTCATTCTCAGATCACCCATTAAAACAGATTTTACCTTTCTGGCCAAATCACAGATATGCTTCTCTAACTGCCCACTTACTACATAATTTTTATTTTCCAGTAGTACATGTTTGCAGTGTATCATGATTATATTCCTCTTGTGGAGTTGAAAACCTGTAATTCTTGTTGTTACTTGGATGTAACTATTTACTTGTTCATAATAGACACAAATATTTGTACAATTTCATGTCAAATGAGTGGAAAAGATTAGCTACTTGCCCTCCATGTGGTTGAACAACCAAAATCTTATGGCTGCCCAAGTTTTGAACAAATTCCAGATTCTCTAGAAATTAAGAGCCAGAAGCAAGGATTCATTCACTGGTATTTTATTTGAGATACGTAAGAACAGAGTACGAAGGATAAGGAAAATGTTAAGGAAAGCAAAAAATGATGCACAACAATGTGATGTAATGAGCTATCGCACTGGCAGGCTTTGCAATGAGCCAGAAAGACATGCGCTATGTTTAGCTATGTGTTCACTCAGGAGGCTGAACCTTCTCTGGAAGGCACAAGGCAAAACCATGGCTCAGTAGACTATAGTAGGGGCACAGGAAGCAGCATTTGCCTATCAGTCTCCCTCATGTCCTCTCCATCTCATTAATCAAGAACCTCCAGAGGGAGCCAACTTCTCCCCACTTCTGGATCATCCTCTACCCTTCACTGGCAGCTCAGCAATCCAGATCCCAAGGGCTGTAGGGCAGGAGCATTTCCTCTAATTGGAAGATAGGGGCAGCTCTGAGAGCAAAAAGGCTTGGTGTAGTGGTCAGAAGGACCATGCAGGCCCAGAGTTAACGTGTTTGGATCAGCTTGGGGATCTCAATAATGTATGCTCACAAAGGCTACAAAGGGCATTGTGGACCCAGAGGCAAACAATACTGTCACAAAGGAGGAGGGGGTTGAGGGCCTTAGATGCTGGGTTCATGTAACATGGATATACATGAAATCAACAACACAGTGCCTTTAGAAAAAGCCATCATTCACTTAAATGAGGGTTGGTGTGGAGGAGATATGGCTCAAGCAATAACTGGTTCACAGAGACCACATGAGAGACCCTGCAGTCAAGGGGACAACCTGGAAGACAAAGGGTATGGTGTCTTAAGTGTGTGTGGCACAGAGCACTCATGAAATAGCTGGCATGCAGACATGGAAGGGAATACAAAGTGCACTGAAAAGTCACCTTGCAGTCAGATACAGAAGCACTAAGGAGGAGTCAGTTGAAAACAGAATATGGAGGCCAGAAGCCCTTCAAGATTCCCAAGAGGACAGTAACAGAAGGAGTCTGTTTTCAGGACATAATTAGGACTTTTGTTAGAAAGTCCTTGGGAAGGAGGTTTAAATAGGATCAGAGATAAGCCTCCTTCCATGGGAGGAGCATTTGTGGCTGGCATTATAGATCCAAATAATGACCTAGGACACTCAATGGCTTATACTCCTGGGATGTGAGGCACCAAAACAGTTACCTAATGATAAACCACAGAAATAATTTATCTGGTAATGAAATCTTATTACACTGGCTCTCAGGACAAAAATTTCTAGCCCTACCCAAACCTTACCAAAAGACATTAAAGGAGTTTTTAAAATAAAAACTCCCCAGGGTGGGAGGGATAACAAGGTAGATGAGAGACAATAAAAATTTTATAGATGATGTCTGTCAGAATGGTGAAAAATGGCTGGGTGTTGTAGCACACACTGGAATGCCAGTACTCAAGAGGTTGAGGCAGGAGGATCACTGCCAGTCTGGCCTACACATGAGTTCAAGGCCAGCCTGAACTACCTGATGAGATTATGTCTCAAAAAGCTAAGGGGGTGGGAGGGAAGAGAATGGTAAAATATAAAGAGAATGGTAAACAATAAAGCCTACATGTGTGCAGCAGGGGGAACATAAACTGATTAGCCACTTCATTCTTAGACCACCACAAGAACAGAACTCAATCTTCAGTACAGGTAGATCAAAACTAAATATGATCACCAAGTGTTTCAAGAACATCTCTTATATGAGAGACAGATGTATAAATAAGAGGGGAAAAGGCTGATGCAGGGAACCAAAGAAACTGTAAAATCTGGTAGCATTAAGGAGGTATAAAATAATGCATCATTTAAAACAATTATTTCTTTTTCTAAAAATATACCATTCAGAAAGTCAGAGCTAGCTCTTAGAAGTTAATATAGAGCTAGGTGAACTGGCATCTGCCTGTGGTCCTACACTCAGGAGGCTGAGCAGGAGGATTGCTTGAATCTGGGCATTTAAGGCCAACTTGGGCAACACAGTGAGACCTCATCTCTTTAAAAAAATAAAAAGACACACACACACACACACAAAGGAGTAGGAGGTGTAGATCAGTGGTAGAGCACTTGCCTAGGAGGCACAATGCCCTGGGTTTAGCTCTCTGCACCTCTATAGAAAAAGAGAGTATTTCAAGAATAAGCAATCGTGTATTTACTCATATTGAAATATTTTATGTTATTAGAGATTCAGAGAATGAATTAATGATAAAGTCCATTGGAAAAGCAGCAGAGAGGAAAAAGACTACGATATACTATGGCTCATGAGGAATGATACTTAGTAACACGAACTCAGAATACTGATTTAATCAAAAGCTGAGAAACTGTAATGTAGTGTGAAAGGGCTAAATCCTCATTTGCCACAGTAAAAATTCCTTAAGAGACACTATCACAATTGATACTATCACAATTGAAAAATCAAGAAGTGGCTAGCTATATATATTTTAAAATAATAGTGGCAAATACCAGAATATAAATCAGTGTTAGGGCAGAGGATTGTTCTTTTTCACGGTAATCTGAACACAGCTACTTGAACTCTGAACTATTCATACATGTTTTTTAAATAAAAACAAATTTTAAAAGCTTAAATAGACTACTAAAACCTTCCAAAAAGGGAGCTTTTTGTCCTTCAGCCAGAGGCCATTAGCTTTTTCTATAGTTCAGAAGCCAGAATCAGTATGTTGAAGAATAAAAAATGGGACATGAGATATAAAATGGCAGATTTTTTTTTAACAAACCACACTTCACTTCTGAAAGTGACAGAGCCCATATGATGGCACTAATGTAAGTGTCCTCCTCAAAGGTGGCTTGCAAGTCATTTCTCTTTTCTGCATTAGTGGGAACTGAACCTAGAGCTTTTCTACTGCACTACATCCCTAGCCCTTTTTGAGGTAAGGTCTTGCTGAGTTGTTCAGGTAGGAATAGAACTTGTGATCCTTCTGCCTCAGCCTCCTAAGTGCTGAGATTACAGGTGTACACCACCATGCCCACTTTGCCAAGCCATTCTTTACAACTGTAGGACTAGGCAGATTCTCATATGCACCCACGCTGTTTATTTTTGCCCCATAGTTGTTTTGCTTGAATGTCTTCCAATGTAAGGCTTCATGATATCTCTTTTTTTTTTTTTTTTTTTTTTTTTTTTTTTGCGGTACTGGGGATCGAACTCAGGACCCTGCGGTTGCTAGGCAAGTGCTTATTCCACTGAGCTATATCCCCAGCCCCTATGATATCTCTTTGGGAACAATTTTATAAGAGTAGGCTTATAACCAAAGGACTTCTGTATCTCTCTTAAATGTGGCAAGCAAAGAAAAACTTTATGAGCTATCATTTAGATGAAGCAGAGCAACATGACTGAATTAGATAGATACAGGCAAGGGGAACAGTTGAGTTACAGTTACTTCCCTAAGGTCAGGTTCCACACACTGTTCATATATAGTACAACTATCATATATACTATCGGACACTGTATGATACAAATCCTCAAAATCAAGAGGCTTTAAAAATGAGTCTGAGTTGCCCAAGTATTCAATAGTCATTGAGGCTTAATATGTGTCATGATATTTAGATACTTTCTCAAGCAAGCAAAGATGTCTAGCTTTCTCTATAACCAAAAATAATTAAAATCCTCTCAAGTGATCTACCTGTGTATTCCTGAGGTAAAGCACCATTCCAGTGTTAAGAGACAACTGGAGAAAGATCCCAGAGAGTTATGTTCAAAAGAGGAGAAATAACAGTCTTCCCAGATATTCCAGGCAATTTGTAGTGATGTTACTCCATTCACTGAGCAATTTCTATGAATCTGTAAAAGTTTTCAAGCTTTCTGGATGGTTCGATCCCTTTGATGATGGTCATCTTGTGTTCAAATTATGAGGAAAGTTGTCATTTGATTAATTAGCACTCTAGTTAATCTACCTTTCTTGTTCAATTAACAATCTCTAATATTTCTGTACATATGTTTGTCTGATGGCAAATCTGGCAATTCAGTACAGGGGAAGTTGGTCAAAGCCCAATACCAATTGCCAAAAAAGAAACACCTAATCACAAAAATATTAGAATTAATACATATAGTGACTAGGTTCCCAAGAAACTGTCTTTCCAGGTAGACTGTAGTAAAAATTTGAACAGTTAGGGAATAAAAGATCTCCTTAGAGACTGGGTCAACAAACAGAACAAAAACACTAAAAAATTCACATCACAAGTCTAATCCAAAGGAAATGTATAGAAAAAAAGGATAAAATTTTAAAAAATAATTTGCAAGGAAAATACTTTATCAGATCTAAAATATCTTCCTGTAGAAAAATTTAAATGGAATGACCAATTTTTGCATTGCTATAATTGATGTGAATTTATAAGCAAAGAGGTAATATTATCATAATTTTTCTTTAAGCTTGAACACATAGAAGGGAGCAGTAAAAGTTTTTTAAAAACCTCATTGACCTGAAAAATAATTTGACCTGATATTTACGGAAAGTCACTCCAGCAATCTTCAGCCCAGCTCTGTTCACCAGGCAGATTTCCAGGACAGGCCTGTATCACTTGTTCCATCCCCAGCAGGCTGGAGAAGATAGTCTCTGGTAACCAGCAGCATACCACCTCTTATTCTGAGCTGCTTGACTGCCATTTGGTTTCATACTCCAAAAGTATCTCCTTTGTGAACAGTCCTCTCCAGCAGAGCCAGGAGGAGGGATATGGCCTCTCTGGTAAACATTCTGAGTTTGTGGAAATTTTCTTAAAACAAAAAGTAATAAAGCATTATTAGAATAAAATATAGTAAGTCTTCTAAAACAATCCATATTGTGGTTCTACTGTTTCCTGCCTGTCTGGTTTTAGCAGACAAATGAATCTACCTCTTCATTCTTTACAAAATGAAGCTATTAGTGCCCTCCTTCTTTACAGACTGTTATAAAGATAAATTAAAACAATATAGTTTAAGTTTCCTACAATGCCCTGGCATACATAGATTCACAGGAGCTTTTCTACCCTTTCCTCCATAGATAAATGCATGCTCACATTAGTCAAACTAACTATATTCTCTCTGAAGTTTGGCATGGTTAGTATTAGACAGAATAAGGTATTCAACACTGAAAACAGAACTGCTTTTATTTTAAATAAATAAATAAGAAAGCATTAAAAAACTGTAGCCATGATACATGCAACGAATTGGGACAACCAGGGTTTAATTCTTTCAAAACTAAGATTAGCAAATATATGTAAACATATAAAAATTTGGAAATCTGATTTAAGAAACACATAAACCTCTCAATCCCACTTAATCTAATTCAACACATTAACATTTCCTTTTACTTTTTCAGTGTGCATCTTGTTCTGACTGCTAAATCATAGTACTATTTTCGCTTATCACAGTGAGCTCTATAAAATGTTGTATGGTATACTTTGCTATATTGTACACTGTTAGAAATACAGTCTACTACCAGTTCTTGTACTAAAATAATACTTCTGAGATTAACATCTAGGAACATATACTACTGTATCTAGACTAGTATCTGAGACATAGTGGAGAGTTTTACAAATGTATTATATGGAGTTTCGTAAGAGCCATAGTAGGGAGTTTCACAAATGTACTGTATGGAGCGGGGGGTTTTACAAATGTACTGTACAATAACTGAATGAATATAGCCTTTTCCACATTTTGAAGTATTTCATTAGTCTCAAGATGAAATTATGAGGTATATTTATGGCTACTAAAATTGGGTTTCAAAAGCATTATACCAATTCTCTATGCCACTATCACCATGTTTTTCAAATGTTTACATCTCTTAAAAATGCCAACATTTTTCTGAAAGTGTTTATGATGTGCTGAAGTATTTTAACTATGACGTAGTCAATAATCCCTTATGGGTTGTGTTATTATTAAAATCTCCACCTGAACGATAAGAAATGGAAATTTAGAAAGGTTAAATACCTCACCGAAAACCACACACTGGGTGAATGGCAAATCCAGGTCCAGCCTGACAAGCCCTCCAGGGGACTGCTGATTGAAAACCGCTACTAGCAGTCAGAGAGTAAGGCTTTGCTTCTGTGATGTAAGTCTTGGCACCAACTGGACTGAATTAAGAATGCCCAGATATGTGGTAAGGGTTACTCTGGAGTGTATCTGTGAAAACTGTTTCTGGAAAGACTGGTGTGTGAGCTGGGGGACTGAGGGGCTAAAATCTGCCCTCAATGTTGCAGTACTGGGGATCGAACTCAGAACCTTGCACTTGTCAGGCAGGCACTTCTGCCACTGAGCTAAATCCCCAGCTCTGCCCTCACTGTCAATGGACACCCATCAAATGCTTGAGTTCCCACAGACACCTGCCCTCTCTGCTGGAGCTGGGACGTCCTTCTTCTCTTGCCCTTGGACATTACAACTCAGCCTCTTGACTCCAGGACTTGTACGTGCAGCACACCTTCCCCGCTCCCATGTAACACTCACCCTGACCCCAAGGGCTCGTAGGCTTTTGGCCTTAGGACTTGACTGCAACTTACAAGGTTCCTTGGTGTGGATCCTTTTTCACTTGAACTTAGTTATACTACACTTGGGTTATACTATCCCTGGGTGTCTAGCTTGCATACAGCCTGTTGTGGGACTTCTCCACCTTCACAATTGCTGGCTTTTCTGGATAACTCCAATCACTACTTTCACTGAACTCAGATTGCTCCCATTTCATAAGTGGGATTAATCTGCTCAAATGATTTGCAAATGTCTCTATTGGGATTTTATTATTCTTAACCTGTATTTACTCTTTAAATAACAGCCTTCCTCATTCTGAAAACTATACCAAAATTAAAACAGCTTAAAAATGCAAGAGTCTCTCTGGAAGCCACATAAAACTCATGGCTTAAACAAAGTTTAAAATCACTGAAATTTCTAAGTTCCTTTCCCAACTGTCTACATTGGGAAGTCATACATTCCTACTGTATTTCATTTTCCAAAACACACAGCAGGATGATACCTGCTAGTTGATACTGATCAGCAAGAAAACACCAATTCCTCATCATTATCATAACATGCTTTTACTAATTATTCCGTTTCAGTTTTAGACAAAGGAAAATAGAAGGTACCTGACTGACTGTTGCCAGTTCTGAGTCTGGTTATGAAAACGCTGGAAAGGGGGTGGATTGTGTAGGTTATACCTTGGTCCACGGTTAACAGACTTGGTATGGCTGTGGACTGCTTCCACAGAATCTTCAAAACAACTTGATCGGGATATATCAAAATTCCAGTTCCTCAAAGAAAACATTTCCACATAATATTACTAGTTTCTAAATTTAGAAGCCAATTTAGTTACTCTATTTTTGGCCTATGTAAATAAAAATCTCTTGCTGTTTAGTTTTCCCCCAGTAAGGAATAACCTACGAGAAGAATGGATATGTCCAACTAGAATTATATATAAAAAAAGAATCTCCTTAACCACAACCCTCACATATGAAATGTAAGACTTACTTCCTGATAGGACCATTCTGAAGATCTTCAACATAGTTTTGTCTTTCTATGCAATGTCCTCGGCACCTATTGAATACTGAGGAGTGAATAAATTATTAGAAATTACTGTACACAAACCAAATCCTTCCCACAGAGATAACAATAAAATCACTGACTAATTACTTAGGCTGTTACAGCTTATCACTTCCAGATATATCCCTTTATAAACTTTTGGAAAGATCATCTTACATGGTTTGGGGTTTTCTCTTTTTGGTGCTGGGCATGCACTCTATCACTGAGCTACACCCCAGCCCCAAGAGTTGTTTGGGTTTTTTTTCTTTTTCATATTTTATATTGGAGCAAATGAATATAAATTTTTTTTCAAAATTTGATCTACATTTTTACCTTTAACTTTTATAAAAAGGGAAGAATAGTGACAACCCTCATACTTACATTCAATTGCATCATCTGGCCTCATGCCTTCTACATCAATCAAATATCTAACAAAACAACATAATTTGGGTCATTTATATATACGAAAAGAAAAAAAAGTTTTTTCAAAAAAGGTCCAATTTCACTTACAATGGAGACATAAAAATCTTAAGGAAATATCAGCACGTCTAATCCAACAACTACTAAAGAATGATATGCCATAACAACAAAAAGACTTTCAAAAATGCAAGGATGACCCAACTTTAGAAAATCTATTATTAAAAGTACACATACTAATATACTAATTCAACTAAAAGAGGAAAGGTAAGAAAATACAGGCCCAAAATGGCAGGTGTTTAAAAGTATTTGAAAAAATTCAAGAGGCATTTTTGAACAAAATGCTCTATACACCAAAAACAGAAAACTTCCTTAATATGACAGAATATTTAACAACATGCAAAAGACAAATTAGGAAAAATAGTAAGATCGCATCTAAAAAATATTGTGCAACCAAGTGTACGGGCCAGAAACAGGAGTCATCGTCACTGTCTGTCGTTTCTTCTCATTCTCATCTTCACCATCAAGTTGTGACAGTATCACCTAAGTAATCTCTGGAACATGACCATATTTTCCATAAAAACAGCCACTATATCTTGCTCCGAAATACATTTGCCTCATTTCCTGTAAGTTTCCTAACTTGACTCCTTATTTCTGCTTCTTTCCTCTGCAGTGTATTCTGCATTCAACAGTAAAATGATAGGTTGATAGTGCAAAATTTTATTATGTTCCATATACTCACTGCTCCAAAAACATTCAGTGGTTTTCTATTGTTCTTAAAACAAAACCTTAAAGATAGTTCTGTGTCATCTAGCTCCTACCTGTACTGCCACCTTCATTCTAATGTCACTTACCCCATGGAACTCTCCAACACAGTATATGCTGACCTGTTTTAGGGTCTTTGCTGTTCCTTACAGCCACAATTCCTATCGGTGTTCCCATCTGGTTAGTATCAATTCAACCTTTAGATATTTGCCTCAAACTTCCTCATGGAAACCTTTAGTCCCTCCTCTTGATGAGGTCAAATCCTTTCCATTACAACCTCACAATACCATGTCCCTTTCCACAGCACTTGTCAGTTTTAACTATATGCATTTGTGTGATTCTTTCACACCTATTCCTTCTCAAAGGGCAGTTTTACATATTTTGAATGAAGAAACATAAATAGGCACAGTATAACTGCAATATCCATAAAAAGTATAAGAATGTGTACTCTGATTCAGAAATTTCATTGTGAATAAAATTACCTCTGAGACAACTCTCTGTATGTATTCAAAGATGTTCACAGAGGAATGCTTATTACTTTAAGAATTAAAAACTTCTGACATTCATGTTCATCAATATGTGGATGAACAATGCAGCCTTTAAGAGTGTAAGATTTCCAAGAACCTTCATAGAAACATGTTTATAACACACTGCATTGAACAGCGTATCTATTATACCAGAAACCACACTATATGCTTTTATCTACATTTCTGAAGACTAAAAAGATATATATTAAAGTATTAATGATGCTAACCTCTGGGTGGCAGACAAGAGCACTTTCTACTTCACACATTTCCACACTGATTGCATTTTTTACAACAGGCTTACATTATCATTGTATTCAGACAAACAACTTAAATAAACATGGTTTACCTCTAAGATCAGCAACTCACCTGCAGATGAGGTAGCCAGTTCTGTTTAAACCATGGGTACAGTGGACACCAATAAGTTTGTCTATAAAACAAGAACTAAAGTGAAGTAACTGAAATAGAATAAAAGTAAGTGAAACAATTTACTCCACAGTAACATGTAAAGTTACTATAACATTACCAATATCCTGAAAAGAATGTATTTCTCAATAACATATTATACAGAATCACCAATCAGAAAACCAACTTTCACTTTCTATAGAACAATTTGCATAACCTCCAGTGATGTAAACTTCAGAAGGCCTAGTCAGAAATTAACACTAAAACAACAGGTGTCAAAAAGAATGAAATTTGTTTTGCAGTGAAACAGATGAAATGGCTTAACTTTCTTTTGGTCTCTTTGTTCATTTGTTCCTCCCTCCCTCCATGCCCCCTTCCTTCGTTTTTTTTTTTCTTTTTTTTGTAGTACCAGAGGCAAGCACTCTATACACTGAGCTACAGACTAGACCTTCTGATACTGCAAACAAGCAAAGCTGTAATCAAAGTGGAAAAATAATGGAAATGCCTTCAATATGCAAAATAATGTATAATTCCACTGGTTCATACTGTCTTACTTTGGTTCTATTTGAGACTGCCTTATTCCTAACATGTGCCTTTTGCTGTTTCTTTTCGGTAACTTTCAGACTCTGATGAGATTTTTCTATTTTTTCAATCTGTTACCTTTTAACCAATACAGAAGATAAAACAAGATTTTTTATCTTGTTATATATGAGTGAAGTAGTTCAACTTCTCATTAATATCACTTTCCAAATAAACTATTTCTCTGACCAACAAAATGAAAAACACTATATCATCAACTTCTCACATTTTCACCTTAACACCATAGAGACTACAGGTTTAATGTCAAAATCTTAAAACTATTAAAAACCTCCAATGCCATTCAAAATTACCAAAATTTGTTTTTTTTTAAAACAAAAACTTACCGTTATCTTTATTTTCTTTCAAAAATTTATTAACAGCACACTTGAATTTAAAAATAGTACCATCATTAGGCACCTGATGCCCAACTGTAAAAATTTTTAAGTAACGAATAGTTTCTGGCAAATCCTACAAAGCAAAACAAGAAAATTATATATTGTTTCACGTGTACAAAAAGAATTAGAACCAGATGATAAGCCAAAAAATTATAATAAACTGTGTAAGTCAGCAATTCTGATGAAAGAGCTATTTTTTCCAAAGCTGCTTCAACCAAGATAGATCCATTACTTGATGCAACTACAAGACAGATTATCAACAGGTATACAAGACACAGCGAACTCCATGAGAGTGAATACAGATGCAGGACAACCAAAGTTCTGCTAGCAGCTCTACCATTTATTTCGCATCTCAAGCGCCAGTGTGTTCATAACGCAGCTGTCAAGCATAAATATTCCTGAGGTGGGAGAAATTAGACCGGTAAGAGACAGAAGGTAAAATTTAAAATCCTGTAGCTCTCAGTATAAATAGAAAGTATCAGCAAGAATCCATGACGTAGTTTACATTACAAACCTAGCTCCCAGCTCTACCCACATAAAAACCCTAGGAACCAGGGCAGCCCAGCAGCAATGAGGACCTTTTAACATACAGACTGCAGTCTAGAAAAGAAATCAAAGCGGCTTGTTACAGTGGATGATCTGGGCTGAGGCTGGACGTGTGCAAGATGCATTGCCAGCTTTTTTCATAAAAATACCGAAAACATTGCTCAAAGACTACTAGCACTGTACCAAACAGAGCCAACCGAGGTCTCCAACTGTCCAAAGACAAGGCCTCAACCTGTGCCTCCACCAGACACACAGCTGCATTGCAGTTTATGATGACACAAAAACTGAAACAAAATCGAGCTTAAACTGGAAGATATTAGTGAACCAACTTATTTCAAACACTGTTAAATAAAGAGGAAGGATCATGCCTAGAATAGCTGATAAGGAGAAATTCCTCTTTACAGAACTATACCTAGCTAATGGATTTAAAAAAAAAAAGGATGACAGAAATTACCATTTTTGATGCAACCCCAAAATGAGTGTGTCAATCAATGACTACTTACATTATAGAGAAACACCATTATTCATCTGTAAGCCTCATAAAAGAAAACATTATCACTACAAAACATTTTGTAAAAAAACAAAATAATCAAGCTTGAAGCCCAATTAAACTAGGTTCAACTACCAATCTGCAGAAAATAAAAAGACTAGAAAATAAACAACTCATTGGGATGTAGTTACCAAAATAGCGATCGGACAAAGATTACCTGATTTCTTCAAAACGTAATTCAACAAGGAAGGAAAAAAGAAAGCAAGACAGACATGAAGGGCAAACTACAAATTAAGTCATAAAAAACTTAATTACCTGATGACAATTTTTTATGACATTTAGGAGATAATTCCAAGTTGTACTATAGACTAGGTATTTGATATTAAGGGACTGTATTAAGGAATAAAATTACTCAATTTTACACATATTTACTAAAGATATAAAAATAAGTGATATGAGATTTGTTTTAAAATAAAAGGCAATGAGAAAAGACAGAGTATATCTAAATACAAGAGTCTGCATTTGATAAATATTAAAGTTTGGATCACAGTGAATTTCAGCCCAGCCTATGCTATACAGTAAAATCAAGTCCAATCTGAACTATTAAGAGCCTATCTCAAAAAACAAAACGTTGAATGAACTAATGGATGTACAATGAACACCAGTGAGTACGTTTCTTTATGTGTATGTTCGGAAGATCTGGTAACTTAAACACAAGAATATTGCAAAGCTCTGGCAGTTTCTCATAAGGTTAAACTACCTTATGACTTAGCAATTCTACTCTTACTTATACCTTTAAAAAGAACGAAAAGCAAGGATCTGAACAAATGTTTGCACACCAATGTTCATAGTATCATTATTCACAACAGCCAAAGGGACCACTGAATTGTCTACTAAAAGATGAATGCGTCAACACAACAAGGCATAAACACACCATAAAATTCAGCCATAAAAAGGAAGAGATTCTGATACAGACTACAACATGAATGAATCTTTAAAAAATGTAAGTGAAATATGCTAGAAACAGAAGGGAAGGAGCTGGAGGTACAGCTCAGTGGGCTAAGTGCTTGCCGCTGAGCACTAGGGCCCTGAGTTCGATCCCCGGTCCCGGAAAAAAAAAAAAAAAAAAAAACAGAAGGGAAAATATTATATAACAAACTTATATGAGGTACCTAAAACAGGTAGATTATATAGAGATAGGAAGCAGATAAGAGGTTACCAGGGCCTAAGGGGATAAAGGAACAAGGGAATTGCTCTTCAATGGTTACAAAGTTCTTGTTGAGGATGATGAAAACGACATCCACAGATAGTGGTGATGATGACCAAGTATTACACGTTAGATCATATCTCAATCCCACTTTGAGACAGCAAACTAATCATGCAATGGGGAACCCATCTGGTTGTTCTCTTTTAAAATTTTCTATTACCCATGAGTGGCCAGGCTTCATATTAGCATGAGATGAAAATCACTCAATTACTACTGAATTGCTATGAATTATTTTAGTATCACAATAAACAAAGTTCTCTTCAATTAAGTGTTTACCTCTGGTTTATAATAGCGCTGAGTATATGTTAAATCAATAATCAGTCCAAGCTCTTCATTTTGTTCCTGGATTTTGTTAAAAAGATCCAAAAGAGAAAAGCGTTCTTCTAAAGCAAGATTCACTTCAAAATTCTGTCAGAGACAATGAAATAAGAGAAAGCAAACGTATGCTGTAAATTCTAAACTGTGTTATGCAGTTATTCAAGGCATATGACAGTAATATACAGTGAGACTCAAAGGAAAGTTTCCATTCTTCTGGAACCTATGTTACAAATCTGCCTTCTAGTGATTGAAAGGGAGAAAAAAAAGCACCTGAGATACACACACACACACACACACACACAGATATGTATGTACACACAAATAAATATGTGTGTGTGTGGGTGTGTTTCTCTGTGTTCCAGCTCCTAAATGACTCTGGAATATGCTAGTCAACATTACTATAGGTTAAAAAAGCAAAAACTGTTCCTATTTCTCTAAGCCTTAGAACTTATCAGTTCACAAATAAAGTATTTTTTGCACAATTTTAACATACATTAAATTTCCCGGGATAGTAATTATTTTATTAATAAAGTGAAGGCTGAGCTTCCTTTTGTTTAGAAACCTACTAAGAGTGGTTTGCTCTCATGGAAACTTCTATCACTAATGAAATGTAACTCATTTAGATCACAGTTGTATGCAGTTCTCGCACTGATGATGCAATCAACCATTTCTTTATATCTTCTAGTGTAGTGCTGCAAAAATATTTACATAGTGAATACATATTACTTTATTATGACTCTAGTTTATTCTTTATATTCCACAGAGACTGTTACACTAATTTCCTTTCTTTAAAATTACATATGGAAGTAGGTCATACTCATGTGTGAAGTTAATTTTAGGACAGCACAGAGAGATCACAACGTGTTTGCTACAAAAACAGAAACTGGAATGAGAGAAGGTGGAGAACAGGCGTTCTACAGGGTAAATTTAGGTTTGTGAGAGAATATTGAACTTCTGCTTACCTTCTGCAAAGGTACTTTGAAAGCAATGAAACGAGTCCCAGGCATCCGCTGTCCCACTGGGACATAGTCTTTCCACCTAGTAAATATGATTTTTGTCAGCCAAACTGTATTTTAACCTTGCCTACCTGCATAAAATGAAGGCTCCTTGCAAACAGGAGTTACAGGACACCCGGAATGTCCCTGTTTTGCCACTCTGTTCACGCCTACTACTAAAAACTGATACTTTCCTTCCCATGTTCCCATCTGTGAAAGAGCTATTTTGCAACAAAACATCACAAAAATCGGCACATTTAAGGAACATAAAAAGCCAGAGAACTTCTGCACTTCCTTTTTTTTTCTGTATCACTGATAAAAACTTAACTTGGTACCAAATAATACGATGTCATTAATACACATACAATGGCTGAAATGATTTAAATTCAATTGTATCACTTCATCAGGCTTTATCTTCATGCAACTGCAACAAATTCAATTAGAAGAAAACTTCCAATTCATCTCTGAAAAGAACACCTGATTAAAAGGGACTGTGAACTTCATTGAATGGTGCTGGGAGTCACAGTCAAAGGTAATACTTGAGCTGACTTCTGTAGAATGAGTGAAAATTAATTGCATTTAGTTCATTATATTTTAAGATAAAAAAGAAGTGGGGACAGAAATGGCAAGTGGAGAGGATCCTGAGCATGTAGACCATTATAGTGCATGCCATAAAAGGGAGTTTCTGTCCTTTTTTTGATTAAGGTAAAGTTTTTGGGTTTTTGCTTGTTTTTTGAAACAGGTTCTCGCTATGTAGCTCAGGTTAGCCTTGAACTCACTATGCACACGAGGCTGGCCTCGAACTCAAAGCAGTCCTTTTGTCTCAGCCTCCCAAATGTTGAGACTGTATGGTATGCCAGTATGCCAGGCTTACAGTGCTTTACAATAACGTCTATGAGCTTCCTTCCAGTTATAGTTCAGTTTCAACTTTTAATAATTGCTTAAAAGCGTTCTTGTGCTATTCACCGACTATAAGGAAGTAAAGAACAGACTCATGGACACTACTCATATTTAAATACAAGAGATCAGTCAAGATCTGCATTAGAATGCTAAAGGAGATGATAGATTCAAAAATTATTAGGGAGACAAAACAAAACACACTTTAAGTATGAGATAGCAGAAAGTCTCAAGACATAGAAGGGAGTTACCAAATATGAGAAAAGTCTTTTTTTTGTTTGTTTGTTTGTTTGTTTTGAGACAGGGTCTTGCCCTGTAGTTCAGGCTGGTCCTGAACTCACAGCGATCCTCCTGCCTCGGCCTCCCAAGTGCTGGGATTACAGGTGTGTATCATCACACTGGCCAGGAAAGTCTTAAAAACGATTTGAAGAATAAAAGCACGTTCCTCAACACATACAAAGAAACACTAGCTTCCCTCTGTGATTTTTCTAAACACTGTTAACAAACTCTCCAAGTAAGACTTCAGGTCGGCTGTGAAGCCGCCGGGACGGGGGTCCTTTTTAACTTTTTATTCGTATTTTCTATGGCAAAGTAATGTAACTTGAGAGTAGGAGCTGCGCAGAATTTTGGTAATTTAGAAGTGTCCCCAACACAAACAGTCGCGCATCAGAACAGTCTTTTTGTATTTTACCCGGGGAGCACTGGACACAGCTCGCTTTCAAACTTAGGACAGGAAGAAATCACAGAACCTCACACCGCTCTTTTCAGCTACCGGGTGGCGGGTGGCGGTGCGGGGAGAGGTCAGGCCCGTTCACCAGGCGCGCCCGGACTCCAGGCGAGGCCGCAAGCTCGAGGGCCGGCCGCGCCCAGACGCGACAAGACAGAGGGCCAAGGGCTCCAGCCAAGCCTCATTACCTTTCCGGGATGCGGTTTCCACCTTTCTTCTTGGCTGAAGGACGTCCAGGAAAGTCTCTTCCGCGGCCCCAGCCACCGCGGGCGTGATGCCATTGGCTCATGTGGGTCTCGAAAAGCCGCCCTCCGGACACCAACCAACTCAGAGCCGTGGTTCCGGAGCCCTCCGTACCCAAACAGCTATTCAAAGAGCCCGATGCCTCACTACTGCGCCTGCGCCCCGCCTGACGAGCTGGCGTCACCACGCCACGCCACGGCACGCCACGCCACGCCACGCCAGCGCTTCCCTTCGCCGGAAGCTGGTATTTGTTGATTAGTATGTATGTGCACCCTTAAGAATTGAAATTCTGTACAGGGTGGGAAATAAAAAGTAAAATCCCGGCGCCCTAGTACCTTGTGTGTTCTTCGACATGTTTCAAAGTATTTACACTTACATTTAGACTCATACAAAAGCAGTATACGATCTATTTTGTACAATATATTGATTTACTATTGATTTTCCTAGTATATACATACATTTCTCTATTTTTTTAATGGCAGCAGAACATTTCACTGATTATAGTTAATACAATGAAAAGCACCATAATTTATTTAACCATTTATTGATAGACCCATAGCTCTTTCCAATTTTGTTTCAGTTTTGGTTTTATCCTTTTAACAAATAATGATGCAATGTGAACATGCATATACATATGTACAACTGTATCTCATTCTTACAAGTAGAGTTACTGGAATAGAAGACACACAGACTCAAAGTTTGAAAAAATACTGGCTAATTACCCACCAAAAATTGTACTAACCTACACTCCAGCCTTTTGCTGGCTTCATCACCTGCCAGGTATCATGCTAGAAGTGGAGAGCATGAATTTATTTTTGGCAAATAGGACAAAATACCTGAGTGGATAATAGTGGGGTTCAAGGCCAAGATTTCCACACAGTATCATTCAAAGAGACCTGTACCTGAAAAAAAAACACTGAATACTGTACTGCTGCAAGCAGAAGAGCAAAACCCAGACCAAAACAAAACAAAAAACCCTGCAGGTCTAGAAACAAAATAGTGCACTAAACTGAATATTACCATGTCAATAGTCGCGATGGCAAGTTTTACAGTACTTACGTTTTAGTTTCTAATTTCTAAAAGTAACTTGCACACACTTTCAGTAATTTCACAATTATAGAGGTGGGCAAGCAGAAAAGGCAGCTTTATTAAATAAATAAATGAACTCGTTAAAAGATCATTTATTTTAACATTTAGAGGCCATCATATTCCAATCAGATTTAGATCCACATGAATTTACAAATTTGGTTGCACACGGTAGTACACAACTGTAGTTCTACCTACCTGGGAGACTGAAGTAAAAAGATCGTAAGTTCAGTCCCACACTAAGCGACTTACTGAGACCCTGTCTCAAATTAACAAAATTAAAAAGTTGGTAAAATGCCCCCCAGTGGTAAAGCACCCCTGGTTTGACTCCTAGTACAAAAAAAAAAAAAAAAGGGTATTTAAAATAGGTCAACATTACCAAGTTGCTAATTGGGAAAAGAAAACATAAGTTAGCACAACATAGCTTATAAACTTTTTCAAATTATAAAGTAATATTTTTTTTGCCACTTGAAATTTCAATAAATTTGCTCCAATAAAATATGTAAATAATCTGCAAAATGGTACAGAGAAAGCTTACCCAGACAATAGTATGTGTGATTGCAGGAATCTTATCTTTTAACGTATTCCACTATGGTTTTGGGGGTCTTTTCAACTAATTTTATTGGTACATCTTATATTTATAATATATTATACATATATACACACACACACACACAGTGATAACATTCATCATAGGGTATTTGTACTTACACATGATATTTCCTGATTCTTTTTTTCTATTTACCTCCTGTCCCTTCAGCCTCTCTTTTCATCCTTATTTGCAAAAGCTTTGCTGATATTTTTTCCTTCTATTCTTTTTTTTCCCCTTTTCCCTTCCTTACTCCTTGCACTTGCCAGGCAGGCGCTTATTCCACTGAGCTATATCCCCAGCCCTATTTACACTTTCAGTTTTTTGCACCAATGCATTATTTATACATGTGTGTCTGATTTATTTCAGTTAAATAGTATGGTCTAAAGGTACATCTATTTGCCTAGAAATGTTTCAAGTTTATCCTTCTTTATGGCCAAGTAATACTCCATTGAATAAAAAAAACTCACATCTTTATCCATTCACCAGTTGACAGGTATCTGGGCTTTCCCAAGATTTAGCTATTAAAAACAATGCCACTATAAACATGAATGTGTGCACATTGCTGTGGTATGATGCTTTTAATTCTTTTGGGAAGATACTAAGAAGAGGAGCAACTGGGTCAAATGGAACGTCTGGTTTTACTTTTTGTCAGTAATCTCCACACTGATTTCCACAGTGGTTGTACCAATTTACTCTCTCACCAACACTAGAGAAGGGTTAGTTATTGGTTGATTTCTTGATAATAGATATTCTTTCTGAAGTGAAATGGAATCTCAGTGTTCTTATAATTTGCATATCTCAAATGGCCAGAGCACATTTTTTCATATATTTACTACTTTTACTTCTTCATCTGAGAAGTGCTTATTCAAGTCAGATGCCTATTTTTGGATTGGGTCTTTAAATTTGGGGGGCTCTGTTTCTTGAGTTCTTTATATATTCTAGATAATAGTTTTTTTTATATGAGGAACAGCTGGGAAAATTCAGAAGATTTAGTGTTTCATTTTAATATTTACATCTTCGATCCATTTTGAGTTTTGTTTAGTGGATGGTCAGACATGTGGATGTAGTTTTAGTCTTTGGCATGTGGAAAGCCATGCACCATTTATTAAAGAGGCTACCTTTCTTTCAGTGAAGATGTTTAGCCCCTTTGTCAAAGATAAGGTGGCTGAGTGTGTTTGGAGTTTTTTGTGCATTTTCTAGTCCATTTCATTAATCCTCAAGTCTGTTTCTTTGCTAGTACCATGCTGTTTCTATCGCTGTAGCTTTGTAGTACAATTTTAAGTCAGGCATTGTGATACACCATACCTTTCCTTTGTTGCCCTGAATTACCTTTGCTTTCTAGGCCTCTCTGATTTCATATGAATTTTAGGATTGTTTTCCTTAATTCTGTGAGGAATGATATTGGTATTTAGATCTGTCTGGCATTAAATCTGTATAACCATTTTGGGAGTGTGGACATTTTCATTACAGTGGTTCTTCCTGCCCAAGAACAAGGCCTAACTTTCCACTTTCTGATCTCCTCATCAATCTCCTTCTTGAGAGAATTGTACTTTTCAAGGTGAAGATCTTTTATTAACTTCATTAAATTGATTCATAGTCTCTATCTAAGATCTCTGCCACATGCACATGTGGCTTTACCCCTAGTAATTCGGTAATGGAGTCCGGGGCTGTGGAGAGCGATGCTGGCCCTGCAGCTGCTGCCCACTTCCTGGCTTTATTCTGCTGACTGCAGTGCAACTTAATACACATGGTCAGAATGAGCACAATTGTGTATACATCAGAGTTTCCTGACCTGGGTGGTTTAGTTTAGTTTTGTTTTGTTTTGTTTGAGACAGGGTCTAGAAAGCCAGATTCAGCTGTCCTTGAAATCACTGCATAGGCCAGGCTGGCCTCAAATTGGGATTACAGATGTGCACCACCAAGCTGGGGTTCTTTTAAAAAAATTATTATTACATGTTTGACTATAATCATTATATTCATCATGGGGAGTTGGTACTTGTGCATTGCACATCTAGTTTTTACTTCCACTTCTTCCATCCCTCATCCATCCATCTCTCACTCCTAGTTTATAAAAGATCTCTCTCTCTGTTCTATCAGTCACCCTTGATTTTCTTCTGTTGTTTTCCTTCTCCCTTCCTTCCCCTTCCTCTACCCCTCTCCCTTGCTCCCCTCCCTATTTGTCTTCTTTTCTTCTTTTTTCATCCTTTCCATCCATCCTTTATTTTGATTTTTAAATTTTTTCTACTTTGGGTTTCACATATAAGAAAAATCAAGTAATAGTTAAAGTGAGTGTCTAAATTATTTTACTGTGGTTTCAAAGCAATGGTTTCGTCCATTTTCCTCCAAAGACTCAGATGTATCTTTCTCTGTGGTAGGCTGGTATCGCACTGCCTATGTAAGCACCGCAGTTTCTTCATCCATTCACCTGTGGATGAGTGGGGAGTTCTTTTCATCACCCTGTGTGCCGGGCGTCTTCCCTTTCCCCCTCCACTCACTGCCCTTCCCACAGCACTCTCCCCTGGTGACTGACCCTATGTGCCAGTACAGCGAGGGGAACTTTCACCCCCAGGTGTCCCTGGGTTGGCCCACTGGATTCAGCAGGAGAGTTGGAGGAATTGGAGGAGGGAGGAGGAAGAGAGCGAGGCTGGTATTTCCTCTGCCTTGTTTCTGGACACTCTCTTCGCTGCTCTGTTCCTCAGCCCGGTTCCTAGAACCTCGCTTCCCTGCCTAACCTATGGGAAATACAGGTTTGGTTTGGTTTGGATTTTTGACACAGGATCACGCTATGAATTCCAAGCTCCTCTCAAATGAATTGTGTAGCTCAGGCAAGCCTGAAATTTACCATGATCTTCCTGCCTCAGCCTCCAGAGTGCTGGGATTCGTCCTACATAAACATGCGTCCCCGGTTCCTGTCCCAGCCTCAGGCCCCTCTCCCCACTACCCCTTCATATCTACCTTTGATTATCTGCAGTTACAAAATATGCACCAATTATCGCTCTCGCAGTGTTGAGACCTAAAATCCTCTCCCTTAGAGAAGCTGTTAAAAGGCGAGGTGAGAACATTACTTCTGTACAGTGTGGGGAACTTTGTCCTAGGATTTCTGAACACCTTGTTACAGGAAATGCCGCCCCCTAGCCAGTGTATTTCAGTTTCTTAGCTGCTCAGGTAATAGTTCCTGTTTCAGTTCTGGTTGCTTCTGTGTCCTAGATATGGCTGGTCACTACGATGCATATTATAAGAAACAATCTCCACGTGGCAAGACATTCTGCCTCTGCTTCCTGCTTGTTCATGCCATATAAGCCCTAGACCACCAGAGTCAGGGCCTGATATTCTGAGAACGATCCCCATCAGTTCCCCTCCACGCAAATAAAGCTGGCTCCAGATCCTGGGTGCTGTGTCCCTGTTTCTGTTTGCCTTTGCAGCCTTACCAAGGACCCTCCGCTGTCCACTCTCCCCTTGAAAGTTAGCTGAGTTCTGTTCACTTTAAATTCTTAGTTCTCATTGGGATATACAAGGTTTTGTAAATAAGCGGAAGAGGGCTTGAAGGGAAAGGAGAGGAATGGAAAAGCAAGATATATCACGTACAGGTACAAATTCCTGAGGAGGAATGCTATCATTACAAATATCTAAAACGTACCAATAAAATTAATTTTTAAAAAAGTCAGGCAGCTATTTAGTGGAAGGGCCTGAGATAAGCCATACTGACAGCCACACTGACAAAGAATTCAGAATAGACAGGGCTTTGGACAAAGAATGTATCTCCTCAGGCAGCACTGAATGCAGCCCACTCCCTGCCTCAGGGCCCTGCAGCCACTTCCTATTAAGATCCTGAGTTTCTATGAAATTATAATGCAAAGTGACCACGTTCTTCGGAGATTCCAGTTTATTATAAACACTGTGCGAAAGAATTGAGCTAAAAAGCCTGAGTGCCAGTTGGTCATTTTAAATCTACAGAGTCATCTGTGATAGGTGACAGGTAACAGCTAGGCAATTTCTGTCCCTACCTACCTATCAGCAGTTCTACAGGCCAGGCCGTGCAGCCCCCACATTCGGGGCCCATCTGGTAATGCAGGAGCTTTTTCCCCCTTTCTTCCGGTAAAATTACCCTAACCTCAAAAACAAAAAACAAGGAAGGAAGGAAAGAAGGAAGAAGTGAAAGAAGGAAAGAAAAGAAAAAGAAGAGAAAGAAATCAAAGAAAAAGTGAACAGGGGGGAGGAGCAGGAGAGGGTGTGGTTTTGCCCCCCCCATCCATTGTTCATGGAACAAGGGGAAGAAGCACAGAGGTAACACACACTGTTTTTAAGGAAGGAACCTGGACTCTGCCCATTCTTGAATGAGCCCAGGGTGACAGGCACAACCCTGAAGCTCCTAGCAGAAGTGTGCAGGGGACCAGAGTGGAGCTCAGAGAAGGCCCAGTGTGCTAAGCAAGAGACGCTGTGTCTCAAAAAGAACAGGAGGCAGGTGACAATCCTCCCATGGGAGTGAGGACCTGTGGACCCATCCAGACCCTGCTTTCCCCTCCAGGTTACTTCTTCAAAGATCACAAAGGTAAGCGGACATGGACTCCCTGCTTATTCACAAACCAACTCATTGACATTGGGATGCATGATTACCATGTGTTCACAAGAGCCGATGAGGTGCCACCCAAGTCTCCTTCCCAGAGCTGGGGCAGGCCCTAGACAGTGTCTTGTGAATGCAAGTTGGAGGCTGAGGGCTTGGGCCACTTTCTACATGGTCAGCTCAGTGGTAGGGCAGGTAAATTGACAGGGGTGCAAAGTCAGGGCTCTCAATATGGACCGAGAGTCTCTGAACATCTCTGGGGATCTCAAGGCTGGGCCTTTTTCTTTGGACTTGCTCATTGGCCTTCTCAACGGCCTAAAACTTTACAATCATGCAAAGGGGGATTTGTTGGTTTTTGCTTGGGGACACAAGATTTCTTAAGTGGAAGGAAGCTGGGGTTGGGGCTGAAGTCCCAGAAACATGAGGTCTGGCTGCCACAGGTGCCATCCCAATATGCCAAGAAGCTCAGAGAGCCCATAATAGGGAAATGGGGAGCAGGGGTAAACGCTGTGGAAGCCATGGCTTCGTATATCTTATTCTGTTAAGTCCTCAGAACAAGAATATGTTAGTGTGGTTCTTTTTCAGATGAAGGGACACAGCTGAGTTACATGCTCAAGGTCACACAACTAGAAAGGGAAAAAACTGTTATTTTGAACAGGTGTTTTTCATGCTCACCTTCTCACAGTGGTGGCTTTTTGCTTCCTCATCAGGGATGAGAACAAATCACAGCCTTGAACATGGTCTCCTTTGTTCTAGGGAGACTGTTGTCCATGGGGTGGGCAACTCATGGCTTTTTCCTCTCTATTCCAGGGCTGTGCAAAAGGTGTGCCATCAAGTGAGCTGTCACTGTGGACATTGGTATTTTAGACACTGAAGTGTCCATATGGCTCCTTACAACATCCGCAAATACCAGGAGAGTGACCGAAAACCAGTCGTGGACTTGTTCTACAAGGGCCTGGTGGAGCACATCCCCGCCACCTTCCGCCATACACTGCTTCTGCCCCGAACACTCGTGTTCTTAATTGGAGTGCAGCTCTGCATTCTGCTGGTCTATGGGTCCTGGCTGCTGGTTCTGGTATCCAGCTTCATCCTCCTAGTTTTCCTCTGGCTCCTGGCTGGATACCCCTGGAAGCAGTACATGGCCACATGTTTGCGCACTGACATGGCTGACATCACCAAATCCTACCTGAGTGCATGTGACTCTTGTTTCTGGGTTGCCGAGTCCAGGAGGCAGGTGGTGGGCATTGTGGGTGCTCTGCCGGTGGAGACTCCACCACCCGGAAAGAAACAATTGCAGCTATTTCACCTCTCAGTGGCCAAGGAGTACCGAGGAAAGGGCATAGCAAAAGCCCTGGTCAGGACTGTCTTGCAGTTTGCCCGGGACCAGGGCTATGGTGAAGTTGTGCTTCACACCGACATGGTACACCGCAGTGCCCTGGCCCTCTACTTGCATATGGGCTTCAGGAAGACAGGCCAGTTCTTCTTTAATAATATCATGTGGCTTGTGGCTGTTCCTACCTTTCATTTAACATACCACCTCCCAACCCCTGGGCATGGTGGTGCACATCTGTAATCTCTGCATTGAGGGGAGGGTGGATTGCCATGAGTTCAATGCCAGCCTGTAAGGTCAGCTGGGATCTGATGGATTTGACTGTACTAACAAGCAAATCCTACGTTTAGGCAGATAAACAGTAATCTTATCACTGAGCACATCCGAATCTAACCTTTTTGAAATTAGAGTGTATATCTGCTCTGTTGTGTCTTTCTCGGTTTTCTGTTAGCTTTGTGTAAGAGCACACTAAGGCTGCATTAAAAAAGTCTGTAAAATGCTAATACACATATTTCTCTTATGAGCCTGTACAGCAGGCAGTGTCTGCTCGGCTGGGCTGGGCATTTCTCTGCTTCTCAGGACCTGTGCAAATATCCTGGGTTGGCTGACATACCAGGGCCACTGCACTTTGTCCTGGCCACACAGGACAGCTCAGGCAGGGCCCAGGGCATTGTAATGGAGCCAAAGCATAAGCAGAGAGGAGTAAAGGCTTTTCCAGGCATCTTCAGGTTTTACATCTGGAGCCACCCCAGTCTCATGGGGAGAGCAGAGCCAGCTGTCAGAGAAGCTGAACAGTCTCATTGCAAGGGGACAGGATGTGGCCCTGTGATTCAAATTGTGTCAGCCAATTGTTTCTCTGTCCCCAAATGCTCAGGAACTCCCAAAGGTGCCAGTGCCTCAGCCTTAAATACATCATGCCTGAAATTCCAGTACAAAGGTGAGCTGAGATGTGGAGTTGCGCTGATGTTGGCAGAACTGTCCCCCTTTCCCAGCTGCTTCTTTGGTAACACTAAGGTGCCCCTGAAAATCAGAAGCAGTTCACTAGGTATCCCTGACACGGAGGCTGACTTCCTGTTCATCAGAGGAGTTCACACACTCTCAGTCCATAACTTGTTATACAGGTAACACTAGGCCTCCTGTCCTGCCTTGCCAGGAGCAGTCTAGTAGGAGGAGGTGAACAGGCCTGGTCATCACTCACAGCCAGGAGGGGGAGCTCTGCCACCCTGAGTGGCTCTTTCCTGCTCCTCCTTGTCCTGTTAGACAGTTTGTTGATGGAGCCACCACAGATCTTCCTTAGGACTCAAAGGAGTAGCCCACAGCACTGCAGGAACCCTGTGCCTGGGATTTGGGGAGGGCAGAACGGGGTCCCTGAAGCGCCCCAAAGGTAGAAAGGAGCCTCATAAAGTGAGCCTCTACTGAGAAGGAAGAAATTCTGCCATGAGGTCTGAGATACCCTGAGCAAATCCAAGCCAGGTTGTCCACATGGACTGGAGTTCACCAGGTTTGGGGAGAAGGGGGGAGCAGTGGCTGTGGGGGACCAAGCTTCTTCCTGGGCTGATGCAAATGTTTTGGGACTGGAAGAAGGAAGTAGGGCACAACATGGTGAATGTACAGCCGGCCACAGAGTTTTCCACTTTGAAAAGGTAAAATTTACGTTAATGTAGATTTCGTCTTACACAATTAGAAGAAGAGAGTTGCAATGTTTCCGGACCCAAGGTTGGGAAAGGAGTAAGGTATTGATGGATGCTCTTAGGAATAGAGTAGCTGCTCCCCGAGGCCGTGGTGAGGTGCACTTTGACCCCAGCTGTACAAACTAGCAACAGGAATCTGAAGGAAGAAAGGCCCTGGAAGTGAGGCCAGGATTCAGACCCTGGTCTGTTTGATTCTAAAATCCTTATTTTGTCCAGTAGAAAACTCTGCTGTCAGTGATTATCTTTATAGCGTGGAGCACGAGGCATAAGCAGTTCAGGGTCTGCCTTCAGAATGTGAAATTGCCAATTCAAGTAGAATTTCTTAGAAGAGGTCAGTGCCGGGTGAGAAGCAGTCTGAAGCATAACCTCTGCGGCTGTGCAGTAGGGGCGCCTCTTGCTTGCTCCCGCCCCAGTTGGACCGCACAGCCTGGTTAACTTGTGCTTAACGTTCAGCACATGCCTGGTCGGTACAGAGCTTGTTCTGACATTTAAGATACCACAGTAAAGAGCAGAACAAATGTCCCTGTGTGAGGAGGCTACTAAATAAATATAAAAACAAGCATATTTCTAGCAGTCAGAGTTGCTGCAAGGTTATGAGACAACCGGAAGCCAGGTGAGGGGATAGGAGTAGGCAGCTGAGCTAGGAGTGAGTTGCGTCTTCATGGAGGGGCCTAAGGAGGTGAGAAGGAGTCCTACACAGGGCTGTGGTAGGGAAGCTCCCCAGCACACTGACACACTGGAGAGCGGGGCCAGGGAGTGTTCAGGGGAAGAGAGGTAGAACTGGCTCAGGAGACTGGCCTCAGGACGGGGGCCCAGGACAGAAATGAGTCCCAGGGTGAGCGTCCTCTGGGGAGGTCTGCTCTTCCCTTCACAGCCGGGCCACACCTACACGCACCAAGAAGCCTTGGCCAGGACTGACAGCCACAGCGCGAGCTGTGCAAGCGAGATGGTGGAGGATGGCCAGTGATGCCAGGCTCTGTGTCCTCTGCCCATGCTCTGCCACAACCCGGAGCCGAAGGGGCCTGAGGTGCTGTGTGTGTGGAGAGGAGCCGAGGCGCCTATCTGGGGCAGGAGGTCAGAGATGTGGCGATGTGTGTAGCCCAAGTGCAGGACAGCCAGCCCTGGGAGCTCAGGTGTACGCACAGCTCATGTCCAGGTCCCCATATGGCTGGACTGCGGGTGATCTCACAGACCAGGTCCTTCATGGAACTCAGGCCCCTTTTCCTCAAGAGTTGTAAGAAGAGCCTTGGCCTCATTTCCAGGGAATGTCTTCCAGCAGGAAAGGAGTAGGACTAGTCAAGGAGACCTCAGTGACTCTCTGAAGGCAGGCAGGAGGCAGGGAGGCAGAACCATGAGGACATCAGGGTGTGTACTCCTGCCCTTAGAGAGTCCCCTGTGGCCACTTGCAATATCAAAAGTGCCTCTGGCTTTTGCCATGAATTTTGGTCTCGATCAGGAATGGCTGATTAACTTAAGAGCCTGTTTGTGTACATGTGTGTACATACATGTGTACATATGTGTTGTGTATGTGAAACGTGATCCTGTGTGTGAGCACAGAGCCACCCAGGCAGGCCACTGTCCCAGGTCAAAGGTAATGTGTTCTGCACCACTGACCCCATTACATCCTCCGTGTATGCATTAACATTAAGCAAAACTTGCCTTCCTGGAAGAAGCCCAAGCCCTTAGTGCATCCCACACATCATCTTCACAGCATATCAGCTTTGTGGTGCAGTCCCCAGGCCTGCTTTCTAAGACCCCAACTACCCAGGGTCCCATCCTAAGAAGCACCCAGGTAATCATGGCCAAGCCTCCAGAGATCATCAGCTCCAGTGGAGAAGGATACACGTGGCACTCAAGAACTGATTTGGTAACTGATATGGACCCACGAAAACCCGATGTGCAAGGAATCTAAGTTCCACTTTCCAGATGGTATGGGGCCCCAGAAAGCCTCTAAGAGCTTCTGCTAGGGCTGATCCAAATGCCAGAAACATGTTGAATGAGTGAGTATTCTAGTATTTTTCTGCTGAAAAATCCCCAGTGAAGTCTTTGGGCTTTTAAGAAATACAGTTTGAAACAAAACCCACCCCCGCCATCTGAAAAGCCTCTCTGCAGATGTTGTGAGAAAGAAAGCACTTTTGTCACTGAAGAAACATAAAGCCAAGTGCGATACTCTTCACAATGTATTAGAAGCTACAAAGACAGGAAGGACTATCACCCTTTAACACAGCCAGGACATACAGCTGTGTCACACTCTGGTTATGAACAATAACCAGTCCTCAAATACTGGAGTCACTTGAAGCACACAAATTCATACAAAGCACCTCCCTATATGTGCTTAACAAGTAAGTGGCTTTAGGGGAAGGTTAAAAGTACTCCTATCTGCATGACAGGGACCAAATCTGCCCCTCTGAGCCCAAGTTAGGCCTCTCCCTTCCCAGAGACCAGGAGGCAGCATACTATCTTCCTGGATGGTTCCATTTCAAGGAGTCCCTAATGTCCTTAGATATTCCTGGATGTAAATCCCATTTGTGAACATGGCAAAGTAGAAACAGGAAGCATTTACAATGACATGTTTTCTAAAGAGAATGCTTTGAGGAAAGGGGAGAGGAAACATTTTTTGATATTTTTAAAAGGTACATATAAAGAAGTTAGATATTAGCCCTTAGTGCTCATTTTTCTTTTCTTCTATGTACTGTTATGACTTATGTTAAATGTCCTCCCTAAGCCTCTTCTGGTCATAGGCAGGGTTTTCTCAAAGGTACCTTGATCTAGAGTGTTCAATGCTGGCATTAAGGGTATGTGTTCACTCAGTCACTCCACTGATTGGGTTATGCACTGCCTTAGTCCCAGTAGCCTAGTTAAAGTGTAAAAGGGGCATAAAGATACTGTTAAAGCCCCTTCCTTGTGACTTTGCTACCTCCTATCCATCACAACCTGTTTTTCCTCTATGATACCACCCTGCCTTAGACCAGCTGATCATGGACTGAAACCTCCTTTAACTTTGGGTGTCTCAGCTGCCAGGCTGGCCTAAAATTCACAGTGACCCTCCTGCCTCAGCCTCCCAAGGGCTGGAATCACAGGCATACACAAATACACCTGGCTCAGTGATGACAAAAGTAACTAAAACAGAATTTGATGCCAGAAACATGGGGTTATTGCTATGAAGATATTGAACTATGTGCTTCAGGAGCCTTTGGGACTGGCTTGTGGGAATGGTTTGGAAAGATTCAGAGATGCTAGCTGGAAAAGTAAAGTTGGAATGCCTTAGGCTGTACTTGATTAGAGATTCTGTCTGAACTCAGTATACTACAATGTTGACAGAAAAGTTTCTGGTAAAGACCAGGCTTGGGAGGTTTCTGCTAGGAAAAAGGACTGCATTGGCTGTTGGACTCCAGATGATGTGTGTTATAGCTTGGCAGAAGGTTTTTGTGCATTTTGTTCTTGTTCAGAGACTTTTCCTGAGACTGATATTCAGGGTGGAAGACTTACTCATCTCTGCAGCCTCAGAATTGTAAATGTGAAAACCTTTGCTTTAAGACGATAATCCTAGAGTGGCAGTAGCCACCCTGTATTCCAGAATGGTGGCAACATAGAAAATTTGTTCCTCAGACTTGGATTCAGAGTGCTCAGTGATAGAGGCACTTGACTCCTACAGCCAAGAGAGAAGGAAGCCTGGCTATTGCTCTGGCTGGAGGCAGACATTGACATCGTCCACATGGTGCCACTTTTAGATGTATACAGAATGCAAGAGTTGTGGGGTCAGGATGGCTTCCACCCAGATTTCAGACGAATGCCTTGGAGGGCAGACAGTATGTCCCTGAGATGACAATGTGTGAAGCTAAAGGTGCAGTGGAGACCCAGGAAGTTTGGAGAAGCCAGGAAAATGGATTGTCTGAGGAACACTGCAAGGAGGGATCAGAGCTGGGCCCGGAGCAAAGCAATGGAAGCTGTAACCAGCAGCACTATAGGAGTGGAGGCACCTAAGCCCTTTGGTGTTCACATTTTGCTGCAGGTTGCTTTGGATGTTGCATATGGAAGGAGCTACGGGACTTAATGTTTGTCCTCCTGGATTTTGGACTTGGTTTGGTCCTGTTCCCTTTTAGAATAGTAACGTCTATATTGTGACTTTGAATGTTAAAAGAGTTTATCTTTCTTTTCCTTTGTACAGAAGCTCACAGCTAAGACTGTCTAGAATCTCAGAGGAGACTTTGGACTTAGATTTTTCAGCAATTCTAAAACTTCTGGGGATTGGAAACTCTTAGAGATTGACTGAATTCCTTTTGCATAAAGGGAATGAATCAGTCTTTGGGGGGACCAGGGATAGAATGTTATGGCTTATATTCAGATATCACTCCAAAGCCTCATCTGTGGCTTTGTCAGAGGTGAGTGGATCTAGAGTTTGTGATGCTGAGATTAAGGGTGTGTGATCACTAAATTACCCCACTGATTGGTTTCACACTGCAGTATTCCTGGCAGCCTAAATAAACTACATAAGGGGCAGAAAGATGCTGGCAAGAACCGTTCCTTGTTACTTTGCTACCTTTTGCCTGCCATGAACCGTTTCTGCTCTGCAATATCACCTGGCCTTGGAGCCAGCCAATTATGGACTGAAACCTTCAAATTGTGAGTTAAATACACCTTTCCTCCTATAACATTGGATGTTGGATATTTTGTCTCAGCAACGAGAAAAGTAACTAGAAAAACTACCCTGCTTCTGAGAGCAATGTTACCAGATTCTAAATTATATGTTTTCTAAGAACAGTGTTCTAAGAAAATGATGGAGAATGTATCTTCCTTTTTTTCTAAGAGACTGAATATTGCATCTAGAGCAGTCGCACATTACTTCTGGGTGCCCACCAGGGCTTGTGAGCCCAGCAGAGAGATTATGGAGTAAAAATTACTTTATCCTAACTGATAAGTCATGAGGAAAACTTTGACTCTCAATATTTCCCTCCTTCCCTTACCTGTTCCACTTTGGTTTCTCTTGGTCACAAAAGCCAAACCCGCCCTCATCTACTTTGGCAGGACTCTGACGAACATCTCACCTTGTTCTGGCTCACGAACAACCCACCCTGCTCGTATTGTTCTGACCCTCAGACACCACCGCCCCACATCCCAGCTTGGGCTATTCTGGCCTGCTGACATCCACCCTGAAAAAGAGCTTAAAAGCCCAAGCTTTGCTCAGCTTGCTGCTGCCTTAGTCTGCTAGGTAGCCTGCTACCTCCCTGCACCACTCCCCCCAATAAAGGCTTCTCTCATGTCGGAAGGTCTGGTCTGCTTCCATGTGGGTCTCGATTTCTATAACTACCTACTGGGAACAAAATTACCTTGCTTAAATTTTTTTAAAATCTGCATTATCCTCTCAGAAAAATTGTTACTGAATAAATGTGAAATACCTGATTGTGGTGGCACCTGCCTGTGTGAGAAGCTGAGGCAGGAAAATTTTGGTGACTTTAGGACAGCTTGAATTATAATGAGATCCTGCCTCAAAAAATGAAGAGAAGAGCCAGGCATGGTAGTACATGCCTATAATCCCAGCACTCTGGAGGCTGAGGCAGGAGGATCCTTGCAAGTTTGAGGCCAGCCTGGGCTACAAAGTGAGCTCAATCCCAGCCTAAACTGCATAGCGAGAGCCTATCTCAAAAAAGACCAAAAATAAATAAGTAAGTAAGTAAGTAAGTAAATAAATAAATAAATGAGTTGGAAATATATGTTTTATATATAAAACCTTATGCAGTCATAGGTAGGGAGTTTTGAAGGTAGGGTGTGTGATGTTGGGGTTAAGGATATGATGCTGGAATTATGAGTGGGATCCTGGGATTAAGAGTACCCCACTCGGGGTGTGAGTGACACTGGCCAAAAGGATTATAGCCTGGATGGAATGAAATATAAAGGAGCACAAAGAAGCTACGTTGCTGCCTTCTGCATGCCCTGCCATGCCATTGACTGTGTGTTCATTGCCCTTCTCACATGCCACCCTGCCTTGGAGCCAGCTGACTATGGACTGAAACCTCTGCAAACTGTGAGATACAACAAACCTCTCCTCCTCTTGCTTTGGGTTTCAGGTATTTTGTCTCAACAACAAGAGTAGCTAAGACAGCTAAAGTAACTCAGATTTCTGGGATATTCCTTTTCTGGTCCCATTCCTAGGACTCAGTGGTAATTAGTGACCTTTACAAACCAAGACCTGAATCAGAAGAGCCACATGCTAGCTCCTGACTACTCTCACATCTCTTATTTATTCACTTTTGCATGATCTGAAGCAAATGCCAACTCCAGGCCAGCTTCTCCTCAGGCTCTCAGACACCTCCCAAAATACAGTGGTTGACAACGAACTAGAACCATGGGCTTAAATGAGGATATTCAGAAATGACCTTGTTTGAAAATTCTCAACCTTCTTGGGATCACAGAAAATTTGTAGATGTATATAGAAATGCACCAAAAATTTTCACCTGCTGAAAGTAGTAACTTCACCAAGAAAGTCGAATTTTCTAAACTCAGGCTAACCCTTTGCTCCTGAAAGCCTAAACTTCAGGATTCAGGAGGACCTGGGCCATGAGGCCACTATCAGGCTCAACTGCTGGATTTTTGTACATGCTCTGTTCACTCTGGGATTTGCTACACTAGTTAAGCATGCCCCAACCCCACCCCAACTCCAGCTCTCATTTATGTATCACTGTCAACTGAGACCAGAAAAGATTTATCTCCTTCCTGAGGCAGTGTTTTTTTCCTGATCTTTGGCCCTGGAAAGTTTCCAACCCCCAAATGTGATTTGGGGGGTTTCCTTTCAATTTAGTGTACAATCTGCCACCTGGGGACACTGAGGGCCAGGGGTGGACTGAAAGAAGTAAAGAAGAACAAACGATAAAACAGGTTCATTGCACAGCCTTGTGCACAAAGACTAACACAATCTTCTACAAGTAGCAACTACTTTTGTGAGGACATCTCTCCAGTTACTTGTCAGTTGAATCCAGGAGTGGCAGCATTCTGGTCCAGTGGTCTGAATCTCCTGGACTTTAATCTTTTGACCAAGAATCACGGTTTCAAAAAACGTATATAATTCACCTCAACTGTTGTTAAAAAGAGCCCCTATCTTACCTTAACTGTATGGAGTCACAGTTTTCTATGGCTAACAAATTTCATTATAATGCTGTGTTATTTTACATAAAATTAATCTTTAGGGAATTGGTGTTAGTATTTTGTTGTGTTTATTTTTTTCAATTTTAGAGTCAGGGTCTTGCTACATAGTAGTTTGGGCTAGCTTTGAACTCAGTATACAGCCCAGGATAGCCTCAAACTCACAGTAATCCTCCTGCCTCAGCCTCCCAGGTACTGGGATTACAGCCATGCATGACCACCATGCCTGGCTTTTGTATCTTCAGCTTCCCCATGAATTATAGGATTGTTTTCTCCAGTTTGGCTAGGTATGCTATTGGCATTTTAATCGGGATTACATTAAAACTATATCACAGTTTTAGAAGTATAGCCATTTTCACCATATTGGCTCTGCCTATCCAAGGACTGGGGATATTATTCCTGTCCAAGGCCTTCCATTACTCCATTTTCAGATATCCTCGTTGATCTCCACTTTAATGGTACTTTAGTTTTCAATGTAAAAGTCTTTCGCTTCTTTCATTAGATTGATTCCTAAGTATTTCATTTTTCTTGATGCTATTGTGAAAATTGTGGTTTTCCTAATTTCTCTATCAGTGAGCTTGTTATTTGTGTACAGGATGCTACAGATTTTGAGTGTTGACTTTGTGTCTAGCTATGCTACTGAATTTGATTGTCAAATCTAGGAGTCTTGTAAAGTTTTTGGGATCTTCTATGTAGAATATCATATCATCAGGAAATAATGATAATTTAACTTCTTTATTTCCTATCCAAATTCTTTGTATTTCTTTCTCTTGTCTAACTCCTTGGCTAATGTTTCCAGAATTATATTGATTAGCAGTGGGCATGCTTCTCTTGTTCCTGATTTTAGAATGAAAGCCTTCAGGTTTTGGCTATTTAATGTGATATTAGCTGTTGATTTGTCATAGATGGCTTGTATCATGTTGGTACAAAGTCCTTATGGCAATTTTCTGTAGGTTTTCAAAAAAATCCGGAATGAGTAGAAACTTTGTCAAATGTTTTTGCAACTACTGAGATTATCACATAGTTTTTGTCCTTGATTCCGTTAATGTGGTGTATTACATTTTGATTTGTGTATGTTGAACTACTGATACATCTCTTGGATGACTCTTACTTGGTCATGGTATAAATCTTTTTGATAATTGCTGCTTTCTGTTTGCCAGTATCTTCTTGAGGATTTTTGCATCTGTGTTCAGTAAGGAGATTGACCTGTACTTCTATTTATTGGCTGGGTCCCTCTCTGGTTTTGTTACCAGTGTAATTCTTGCTTTCAGCAATGACTTTAGGAGTATTGCTTCCTTTTAAAGAGTTTGAGGAGTAGTGGGATTAGACTGTGTCTAAAGTTCTTGGAGAACTCAGCAGTGAATCCATCAGGATGTGGCTTTTCATTGTTGGTAGTTCTTTTTTAATTACTGCTTCAATTTCATTGACTGATGTTGGGTTATTTAGAATTTTTGTATCTTCTTGATTCAGCTTTGGTAATTCATATTTATCAAAGACTGTGTTCATTTCTTCTGCGTTTTGCTTCTTATTACAGTGCAGGTTTCTGAAGTAGGTACTGATGATCTTTCAGATATTTCTGCAGGACCCACTGTCATTTTATACTTTTCATTCCTAATTGCACGATTTTGGGTCTCTTCTTTGCCTTTCTTTTTGTAAGATTGACTAAGGATTTGTCTATTTTATTTAATCTTTCAAAAAGCCAACTCTTCCATTCATCGATTCTTTGGATTGTTTCCTTAGTCTCAATTGCACTACTTTCTCTCTGATCTTTATAATTTCTTCCCTCGTAGGTGCTCTGGGTTTTACTTGCTCTTCTTTTTCTAGAACTTTGAGGTTCATCATTAGGTTACAAATTTGAGTTCACACTGTTTTTCTGATATGGGAATTCACTGCTATATCCATCATGGGGCTGCGCTCACTATGTCCCATAAGTTCTGGTGTGTTGCACTGGCATTATCATTTAACTGTAGAAACTGTCTGATTTCTTCTTTAATTTCATCTGTGACCCATTGGTTCTTGGAGGGTGCTATTTAATTTTCATGTATTTATGACATTTTTGTGGTTTCTTTTGCCATTGCTTTCTAATTTCATTGCACTATGATCTGATATGGGATAATTTCAATTCTTTGGACTTACATAAGCATGTTCAATGAGGTAGTATGTGGTCTATTTGGAGAAGATCCTGTGTACTTATGAGAAGAATGTGCATGTCGCTATTGTTAGGTAGAACAGTCTGTAGATAGCAACTAAGCCCACTTGTTCAAACGTTTGGTTGAGTTCTGATATTCCTTTGTGGATTTTTTTGTCTAGTCGATCTGTCTATTTGTGACAATGGAGAACTGAGGTCACCAATTACAATTGTATCAGTGCTTATCTGATTTTTCTTATCCATTAGTGTTTGTTTTATATAGTCGAGTGTGCTGGTATTTGCTGCATACATATTCGTGAGGGGTTTTGTTTGTCTTTTCGAGACAAGTTCTCACCATGCACTTCAAGCTGGCCTTGAACTCACTTGTATAGTCCAGGTTGGCCTCAAACTTGAAAAGATCCTCCTGCCTCTCAGCCTGCCAAATGCCAGGATCACAGAAATGTCCCCCCACACCTGGCTCCATATTCAAGATTATTATCTCTTTCTCCTAGATTGTTCCCTTATCAAGTATGAAGTGACCTTCTGGGACTCTTCTTATCACTCTTGGCTTGAAATCCACTTTGTCTGCAAATAGAATAGCTCTCCCTGCTTTTTTCCAGGTTTCTGTGGCTTGAAGTATTGTTTTCCATCCTTTGACTTTCAGTCTATGCATTTTTTTTTGAGTCAAGTATGTTTCTTACATGGAGCATTATTGGTACTTATTTCTGATGATCCATTCTGCCAATCTGTTTCTTTTGATTGGTGAATTGAGACCAGTGACATTGACGGTTATAACTGGTATGTATTGACTTGTCCTTGTCATTGTATTATTTCCCTGGTGTTGATTCCCTTACTTTTCCTTCTGTTTAGTTGCTTGCCTTGCCTGGTGGATTCATTGTATTGAGATTCTTGGAATTGTTATCTTCCTGCCTGGTTCTAGACTATCCTCCAGAACATTTTGATAACTAGTTTGGTGGTTTTGAATTTCTTTAGATGTTCTATATCAGGGACGTATCTTATTTCTCCATTGATATTGAGAGTAGTTTTGCGGGGTAAGTCGATCTGGTTTGCAAGTTGTTTTCTCTTCTGGCTAGAAATACTCACTCCAAGCTCTCCTTGACTTGAAGGCTTGTGTGGAGAAGTCTGCTATGCTTCTGTTGGGCTTTCCTTTAGAGCTGATTTGTTTCTTTTCTCTAACAGCTTTTAATATTCTGTTTAAGGTCCAACTACTTTTTTTTTTTTTTTTTGCGGTACTGGGGATCGAACTCAGGACCCTGCGCTTGCTAGGCAAGCGCTTATTCCACTGAGCTATATCCCCAGCCCCTCTAACAGCTTTTAATATTCTGTTCTTGTGCTGAATTTCTGGGATCTTGATTATTATATGCCTTGGACTGGCAATGTATTGGGTTGTCTACTATACATAACACCCTCTAAGGTCCCCCATGTAAGGATAACATCATCTGTTAAAAGAAAATCACACTATTTTTTTCCTGAAGTATGTATACATTGTATGTATATTCATATAAGCCAAGCTATGTGATATGAGCAATTTCAATTATATTAACATAGAAAATATACTTTCCTGTGGAAAGTAACTGGAATAGCACAGATTACCTCATTTATTTCCAAAATCAATAAGAAATTTACTGAGTTCAGTGCTTCTAATATTATAATGTGTTCTTTAATCTCCTAGTTCTTTCCCCATTGTCCATCACTGCAGGGTCCACTTCTTTTAATTGTCTGTCCAATAAGTTCAACCAGAGTTGTGGGAAGTGAAGGCTTAGAGTAGTTACACTCTGGGGCCTTCTTTTCCTCTCAGATCCACTTAATTACTGTGTATAGCACCTACTGCCTAATCTCTGTGGACTGAGGGACCCCCCCTATAGGCAGCAGTCACAGTGATTCATATGTCAACCAAGATGGTAATCCATGCAGTCATCACCAAAAGTTAATAGTAATCACTACCCTTGAGCTGGGATCAAAGCACAGCAGCTTCCACCAGGCTCACTGGGTACCAGTTGTTGCTCCAGTTTCTGTTTTAGTAGGAGAAAGTTGAAAGCAGCACCTACAGGCAAGTCCTCATCTTTCCCAGCCAGTGTCCTCCTAAGTGCTTCTGACACAGTCCTGGTTGTCCTCTCTGACCCCTTCCTCCTGGTCATACTTCTTTGAATCATTCTAACTTCTGCCATTTCTGCCCCCAAATGTACCTCCGGGGGGCACAGATTATTCCGTCTTCACTCTCTCACAATGGATAAGCCATTCCGGTCTCTAATTCATCTTTGCTAATGTAGATGAGTCCTTGTCAACACTGAGCAAAGCTTCTCCTTCAGTGATCCCATTGGTGCAAAAGTTGATAGGCAAACAAAACTTTCCAACAAATTAGATAAAAAGCTCCCCTTTACTTATGCCTAACTCCACTTCTAGCAGACACTCTGCCATGGGAATCAGAACACATTGTATATCGGTTCACAGTGGGCATTCCTGACCAGGTATGCTTCTATCTGCACAACTGTGTCTGGGTGTCGTCATGTGCCTCTGGGGTTACATCTTTCCCCTCCAGACTCCTCTGACTCATGCTCCATAAGCAGAAAGGGTGATGACCTTATGTACATACTTCATACCATGTTTATTTAGCCCCCTGCTAAAGATATGTGTATGGCTTTCTGTCTTCCTGTAATAGAGTCCACATCCCATAGCCTGCATGTGGACACCCAGGTGCCCTCACCTACCCCCTCTAAGGGCAGTGGGGTTAGCCACTGTTCCCCAAACTGTGTGTTTCTTCTGTGTTCAGGCCCATATTCCTCAGCCTGAGGAGGGCATTGCACTGTCCACTGAGGCTTGCTTCTTCCTCATATCTGCCTCTCCGAGCTCTTATCCCAGCTGCCAGGGGGTCCACCTGCATCCACACACTGAAATCTCATGAGAAGCTCCTTCCCCAGAAGACCCCTCATCGCTGCATCTCTGCCACATCCCTAGTGTCTGTTGTCCCTAGCCATACAGTAATAATAGAGGAAATTTTGCACAGAAAGATTAGATTTTTCTGTCCTAGGGCTTCAGGGATCCTCAAGAGGAAAAAGCCAACATCTTCACTGTTGTGCAAAGCTACTGCACACAGATAGAACTGAGCACATTTGTGAAATGGAAGCATATGCTCTATAGAAGAGACTTCCATGGAGAGGGAATAGCCTTTCTGTTTTGCTCCTCCTGTTTTAGTGAGGTATGTGATCAGCTAAATGTGTAAGAAGTCTGATGCCAGTGACTCTGAGCCACCACCATTGCCCATGGAATCTGCCCACTGTCCCATTACCTGTCAGCTGGATGTCAGCACTGCTGGGGGCTCCAAAGGGCACATGTCATAAAACAGGGACATCCACATGAGGGCCTGAACAGAGGAGAGTGCAGAAAAACCTGTGCCCCCCAGAGGTACATTTGGGGGTAGAAATGGCAGTGTGTGTGGCTGCTGTTTCCAGGTGGCTGAGTCTGCACCACGTGATGTTGGAGGGAGAAAAGCAGCTGTGAAGGACTTTGTTACTGAGCGAGGAGAGCTGGACTCTGGCCCAGGATAAGAGTAGTTTCAAGGCTCCTATCATGTATGTGTAGAGAACCATGGTAGAGCATGCACAGGGATTAGGGCAGCACATGATGGGTGCTGAGGCCTAAAGGAATCAGGATGGTGGTCCAGGGCTTTTATAAGCTTGGGGACCCTTGAGCCATTCCATGTTGTATGTCCTACAAGATAATTTCCCGGGGAACAAAAGGTGAATCACAATGATGAAAGCTTCCTGTGCTGGCACTTGGCTGCTCCTGCACCTTGCTGTTGATGATTAAAAAGTATTCATGAGCCAACCAATGAGTGGCATCCAGATCTGCTGACCAGAAGTGGGGCAGGCCCTACAATCTCTTCTGAGAGTCACTTGGAAGCTGAACGCTGAGGCCACTCTGCACATTCTTGGCTCTGTGGTATCAGGTAGGAGGACATGGGTGAAATTCAGGCCTCTCTGTCTGGGCTCAAAGATCAAAAGGTTCTTGGAAAATCTCAAAATTGGGCCAGTTTGATACTTGATCCTTTTACCTTTCCAGCATCCAATACATTTATAATTGGGCAAAAGAGGTTTTGCTAAATCTCCTGCTGGAAAGTACAGGATTACAGCAATAGACAGACCCTTGGAAGGGACCCAAGGGCTAGGAACACAAGGTCTGGTTGCCACACATGTCATCTAAGCGTACCTAGAGCTTCAGACAACCAAAAACAGGACAATGCAGTTGTGGTGGAGGGGAGTCTCTGTACTTCCCCTTCGCATAAGTTATTCAGTTAAAGCCTCAAACAAGTTTACAAGGCAGATTGATTTCTTTCTTTCTTGTTCTGTGAATAAACACATGCAGGCTGTGGAGATTAAGTGGTATGTCAAAGGTTACATAGCTAGACGTGGGATGAAAAAATGGGAAGAATCAGTGTTCAAGTAAAGTTTTCTGACCATCAGGTTCTTCCAGTAGTGGACACAGACTGAGCAAGATATCCATGGTGGCTTCATGACCAGGAGTGCTGGGGTACTCATGTGGCTTCCTCTTTCTCCTCCAGGGCTGCAGAAGTGTCATACAGGCAGGTTCAGCTGTGTCTCAAGGACTGCAAAATTTTAGACACAGGAGCAGAAACATGGGTCCCTATCACATCCGCACATACCAGGAGAGCGACCGAAAACCAGTGCTGGACTTATTCTCCAGAGGCATGGCTGAGCATGTTCCTGCCACCTTCCGCCACATGCTGATGATGCCTGGAACCCTACTGCTTGAGCTTGGGGTGCCCCTCTCCCTGCTCCTGCTCTCTGGCTCTTGGCTGCCATGTCCAGCCTTACTCTGCTCCTGTTCTTGTGGTTCCTTGCCAGATACACCTGGTATCATTATGTGGTTACATGTTTGCGCACTGACCTGGCTGACATCACCAAATCCTACCTGAGTGCATCTGACTCTTGTTTCTGGGTTGTGGAGTCTGAGGGGCAGGTGGTGGGCACTGTGAGTGTTGTGCCGGTGAAGAATCCTCCCCTGGGGCAGAAGCAATTGCAGCTATTTCACCTCTCCGTGGCCACGGAGCACCGAGGAAAGGGCATAGCAAAAGCCCTGGTCAGGACTGTCCTCCAGTTTGCCCGGGACCAGGGCTATGGTGAAGTTGTGCTTGAGACAAGTATGATGCAGCGCAGTGCCCTGGCCCTCTACCAGGGCATGGGCTTCAAGAAGACAAACCAGTATTTTATGAATATACTCTGGAGGCTAACCGGTACACCTGTATTTCACTTAATCTACCACTTCCCTTCTGCTCAAGATGGGGGCCTGTGATCTATTTCCTTTGTATTAAACAAAACATGACTGAGTCTGTTGCAGTCAGAAACAAACTATGATATTTGTGTTACAAATCATAAAATCTTATTGCTTGTACCCATCTGTGTCCAGCATGTTTGATGGTGTTGTTTAGGCAGTAGCAGGTCTTCTCCATTCTGTCACTGTGGATTGCCCCCACTTCATTTTTCTAGCGGCATGATAATGCTGCTTTATAAAAAAACACATCACAATAATAAACACACATTTTCTCAGGAGTTGTGGGCCAGCAGTTTCTGTTTAGTTTGGCTGGGACTTCGCTGGTCTCAGCACATCTGTACAAATGTCCTCAGTTGGCTTCTGTTTGGGGATCTGGGCTTCATTCTGTTCAGCAGTCTGAGACAAAGTTCAAGATTCCTGAAGAGATTAAAACAAAAGTAGAAATTTGCAAAGGCTTTTCCAAATGGCCTCAGGAATCACATGAGGAAACATCCCTTCTGAAGGGGAGAAACTGAGCCAAATCTATAGTAGAGAAAGTACAGTCACAGAGCAAGAGGGTGGGATTCAGTCCTGTAAGAACTGGGTAGTGAAATGCTGCATCTTCTCTACTCTCTAGTGCCATAATAGTTAGGCTTTTAGAGACTGCGCGCCCGAACCGAAATCCAAAGCTCACTTATTTATTGCAAAGTTCAAACGCTGGTTTTAAACATAAATGCTGAAATTTTTGTTTAAAAAGAAACAGAACTGTTTTCAGTTCTAGGCTCCTGGAGTGCCTTGGCTCACATGCTGATGGAGAGGTCTATGCGTGTCCACTGTGGCACGTGTGCCGTAGGTTTTCCACCACCCTAGTTCATGCAAAGAGCAGTGAGGCAAGAGGGGTTGCTGTAGAGGATGTTTTCAGAAAGAGACCTCGATACGGACCAGACCCGGCTGGGCAGTCACAGGAGGAGTTGTTCTTGTGTGCCTAGGAAGAGGGGATGTTGAGAAAGTGACTGTCCTAGATCTGTCACTATTGGGACAAAGACTGAATCCAACCCTGTCCCCATAGGCTCCAAGAACAAGCTGCCTTGTGCTGACCATGTCATCCTGGAAACCACAGTACAAGGGTGAGTGGGCACTGGGTCTGTGCTGAGTTTTGCAGGATTGTCCCTGTTACCAGTGACTGCATCTTTAACACTAGGGCGCCCATGGAGTTCTGGAGTCTCTCACTGGGTCTCCCAATCCCAGGTGGACCTTCTACAGAATACATGAGTTCAAGCACCCCTCAACCAAGGCCTTGTAACAGGGAAGCAACGCTGTGGATACTCTCCTAGCCTGACATGTATCTTCCTTTCTACTGAAGGGTCAGCTGGAGCACACCCAGCACAATCATGCAGCTGACCCCGACACAGCCCATTGCACCCTCTGCCCCTTTGCCACATTCCTCATAAGATTCCAAATGCAGCTAATAGGTCGCCTGGGGCCAAAGACCTCAACTCTTCCCCTCCTCTATGATGGTCAGCTTGACCCTCACTTTGAGTCCCACCCTCCACGCTAACCACTCCTTAGTGCTGCCTCCCTGTGCTTCTCTGAACTCATTCATTCATGCACCTATCCCATCCCCTACACAACCCCTTCACGTCAGGGGTCTGTTGTCCCCTGAGCTCTCTTTCCATCCTCTCCCTAAACAGTGGGCCCTCAGGACAGCCCATTGGGGTGGGAGGAGACGGCTACTGAGCTTTCTCCATTTGTTGCTGCTACCAGTTCTCCTTACCCAGCAGGGCCATTTCCACAGGAGCTGTTCCCAGTGGGCACGAGGCTGGGTGGGGCATGAAAGAGGCCAATACATGCCCTGTGCTTTGGAAGGCTAATTCGATAGCAGCCAAATGGATTCACTAACCTCACACACATGTGGACAGGCTCTGGTGTTATCAGGAGCCGAAGAAGCTGAGAGGCCCAAGAAGGGCCAGGATGGAAACTTTCATGGTAAAAAGAATGGGGCATCCTGAACACTGAGTAAGGTTACCCCGCCACTGGTGCAGGCTCCCACCAGATGCTGGGCCTTTGCTTCTGGAACCCAGTGCAGGCCTGCAGCCCGACCTACCTCACCCCCGTACTCCGCCACCTGCTGTTTCCCTCAGTTCTGTTGTAGGTCTTCAAGCGCTTTGTTCCTGTTATTTGTGGTCTTAACTTAAAGAAGAAAAGCCCAGCAGATCAGGTTAGGACAGCTCTGGGTGGGACTGGATGACGGACTTACTGAAGACTGAAGAGCCACCCTGGTTTGCGATGGCACCAACCAATAGGCTTCTGGTCTGGATGGAAGACACAGGGAAAGACAAGGAAGTTTACTTTTGCTTCTTGGGAGGAGCTCCAGTCTTTGCCATCTGCCGAGCCCTTCCTGCGCAGACCCTTAGGCCTCCTGATGAAGGTCGTGCACAGGGCTCTACAGTGAGCCCCAAGCCTTCAACTTTTGACTGAATCTGCCTGCTCTCCAGCACACAGCTGGTCCCATTCCTCCCTTCTGCACTTTACTCTGCATGCTGCACTGAAAGCCTCTGTTGGTCTAATATCCGTTTCTGTCCAGGGTGAACAGGTCCCAAAAACGAGGTACCTGCAGATGAATAAAACAGTAAGAAGATAAAGAAATACAAGAGAGACAATGTTCTGGGACCAGGGGGCTTACAGTTCCTGTCTGCAGCCCCAAATCACCTTTTCCATAACCTTTTATTGAGATAAAACAAAAGAGGCACCTGGGCTACTGGGTGAATATCAATCGTTTCAGCAAAAACAATACAACTCAATCACCATAGGTGTGAGACTTGACTAGGAAGCCATCATGTCACCATTCCTTTTTACATAACACAGCAAAACATTTAGTGTTGGCGCCAGGGCTTACAAAGCTTTTGTTAGACTTCCTCCAGAACACAGCAACCTAGGCTAGGTTATACATAAGGCAATACATTGAAAGATTAACTAAAGAATGTCCTTCTCCACAAGCCTCCCTGGTAAATCCTTCTGTTTCTGTTCCTCTAGTGAACCCCAAATGTACAGTCCCCTTGACCCAGAAAATCTCCCCCTCCACTCATTCATACCATTGTGGGTGCAGCAATTGGGGCCCTAACCCATCAGTCTCATCTTTTTGGGAGATTTTTCTTTTTATTGCTGTTCTTATTATAATATTATTTTTTCTATAAAAGAACTTCTCAAGGACTACGAACTTGGAAAAAGAAAATCAAAAGGAATTTATAGCAATTATTTATCTTCAAGTTCAAAATTGGTCACTTTAGAGAAAAACTTCAGGGCTTGTGAAAACTTTCTTCTAAAAATTCATTCTGTAGCAGCGTTTTCTAGGTCAAATTAAACCTCTTTCAATAACTGGCCCCCTGGTATAAGAGCTACCATGGACTATATTAGCATAATAATGGAAAAAAGTCTTTAACTGTTCACTGTTACAGACATAATCAAGGTCAATTACTCTCAAAAGCTCATCTTTCTTTTTTGGTGCTCCTACTCCTGCCTACCCATGGCAGGTCAACTTGTAACAGCCAGCTGAACCAAGTCAGCATGTCCTGGGTCTGGAAGGCCCACCTGAGAATTGTTACCAACAACATAAGAGGAGAACTGGAAGGGAAGATGGTGTGCCATTGATTCTCCTGGAGAAGCTTGTCTCATTTGTTTTCCTGATATGAATTTAGCTGTTTTGATCATTGGAGGAGCTTGGATCTTCGCTACTGCTGAGGATGGCTGTGGTTCTTTTCAGGGGAGGTCTGAGAATTGGCCTCTGGCTCCAGTGCAGATCCCTCAGTCTGCTTCACAGACTCTTCATCCTGCTTGCACATTACTTTAGTGTTCACCACTGACCTTTGGGCCTTCCCAGTGAAGATCCTTAAAACAGTTGCATGAGACATTGTGGTGGGCTCTAGGCCTCTAGTTGGTTTCATGGAGGACCTTACCAAATTGGCTCTAGGTCTTCAGCTGGACTCCTGCAGGACGTTGTTATGGGATCCACGCCCTCAGCTGGATTCTTTGGGTCAGTAGTGTGTGGACAGATCTCCTGTACTCTTCTGCATTTGACACTTTGGGTGAATATTGTAAAATAATCATTTAAATTTGGTCCTGTGTTAAATCTATTCCCTTGTAAACCCTGACTACAACAACACCACTTGTGCTGTTGGGGGTTAGGCTTGCACTGGTTGCGCTGTGATCGATGGGGTAGGGGGCTGTCAAAGGTTTCTCAGGTGGCTTGTCCATCAGTGGCTTTGCCTGAACTCTGTATATTAGTACAAGGCAAACCCACTAAACTATTATTGAAGAGTTTCCCCACTTTGAACTGAAACCTCTACAAACTGTCAGCTAAATAATCCTCTTCTTCTTTAACTTTGGATGTTGGCCATTTTGTCTTAGCAAGAGGAGAAAAAGTAGCTAAGACAGCAACTCTCCCCTAGACACGCTGCCGACACCCTTCCTCTACCTGGCACCACATTTGTTCACCTTCCAGCACTCTCTAAATATTACAGAATACATTTTCATTTTATCTCTCCTTAGGAAACCCCACCAAGCAGAGCTGTCTCTTTGTTACACTGTTGCATCTTAAGTGCTCATAACCGGTCTGGTGAATAATAGCTGCTGAATCAATCTGTGGCGAATTTGAAAACAACAGAGGAGAGGCTTACAGACTCCGAGGGCCGACCACTGGGAAGAGGCCATTGACAGCGAGGCTGAGCTTCCACTCAGCGTCCTCCCCTGCCTCCTTATCCTTGTCTCAGTGTTTGTTCTTTACCAGAATAATAGGAAACACCTAATCTTGTCTTGATTTCAAATAATATGATGTGTTATTTTATATCCTTTTCCTCTAGTGTTTCTTCGTGTGTTCATAGGCCAAATTTAGTTTATTTTCACTGAATCCTCTATTCAAATCCTGAATCCACAGCCAAGTCAAAAGATGTGCAGACTCATGCACTTTTGATCAAAGAGTTAAATGGGTGACCTTTCATGGCAAGTTATTTCACCACATGTATTAAAAGCTATGGAAGACTAAATTAGATCTAATCCATAGGGATAGCTTTTAAGAACATAACTGGTCAAATGTGTAAAAATATTCATAAAAGTCTCTTTATCATTATAAACATTACTGATATGCAAAGTTAAAAACAATCTAAAGTGCTAGAAGGAGTGATGGCTAAATTAATTGTACCACATGCCTTTAACATAATACCTAATGGCCACAAATTTAATCATGACTATTTTAATGAAAAAGTTCAAATATAGCACCAAACAAAAACACTATAACACAATATCTTGTAATTAATTTTGGAAAAATTTAATTTCAAAATTATGCACAGGCACACAAACATCAGAGAGAAAGAAGGAATGGCTACATCAGATTGTAGCAGCAGTTGTGTTTGGATAGAGGATGGTTGGTGAGTCTCTGCATAGCAGGGAGGGTGGGCGCATTAGCTCCATGGAGGCCGTGGGTCTCGCTTTCACAGATGAAATGAACAAGTGAAACAAATGAAAAAGGAGGCCTGGGAACCCACCTGTCTTTGCTGTGGCCAGCTCTGAGCGTCTAAAGGAGCCTAGGTAAAAGTAAGCACTCCAAAGGCAAGCAGAGTGTCTTATTTTGTTCTAACGTTTTAATGAATCATGTTAATCCATGCAAAGTAGGGCATTAAGTTCATGCACAACATTGCCCAACCACAGCCTCTATTCGTTTCCAAAACATTTTAACACCTCCAAAATAATTGCTCATTAAGTACTTACTCCCTGTCTCTCCTTCTCCCCAGAGCAAATACTCTCTGCTTTTTACTACTACCTATTCTGGATATTTCCTGTAAATGAGATCATTCATCTTTCTTTATTTTAAAGAGGAAAAAACAGTAAAAACAATGATACAGAGTTTTAAAACAAGATAATAGGAAATTAACAATGGTTAGTATATTGTATATTGTTATCTTCAAAGTAGTTGCTCAGATTATAAGATACAGGCACACAAGATTGATCAAACAATAAAAGCACAAACAGTTCCCTTCAATAAACTAAATGAAATGAGAGTAGTATAACTACTATCTCAGCTATCTTGTGTGTATATATATTTTTTTTTCTTTTCTCTTCCTTCTTTTCTCCTTTTTTTCATCCCAGTTGTTCTTTCTTTTGAACAGTTTCTTCCCATTTCCCAATATCTATTGTACATTTTGGATCTTATTGACTCTTTCAGCTTCTCATACTAGGGAGATAATATGATGTTTACACATGTGAGTCTGATTTATTTCACTTGTGAGTATGGTCTCAAGTTACATCCATTTACCTATGAAAGCCTCAAGTTTATTCTTCTTCATAGCCGACTAGTACTTCATTGTATAAAAATACCACATCTTTTTTATTCATTCCTTGGTTGATGGCCACTTGAGTTGTTTCTAAGATTTAGCTATTACAAATTGTGCTCCTATAACCATGTGTACACATATATTGCTGTGGTATGACGTTTTTAATTCTTCTGAAAAACATCCAGAAGGAGAATAGCTGGGTCAAATGGGACCTCTAATCCTAGTTTTCTGAGGAATCTCCACACTGATGTTCACCGTGGTTGTAGCAGTCTGCACTCCCACCAACAGTGGAGAGGGGTTCCTTTTTCCCCCACAGCACTGCCAGCATTTATTATTGTTTGGTTTCTTGACGATAGCCATATTTTCTGGGGTGAGATGGAATCTTAGTGTTGTTTTAATTTGTATTTATTGAATCACCAGTGATGTTGACAATTTTTCATAGATTTATTTGTCATTTGTATTTCTTCATCTGGGAATCTCAGATACCCATTTTTGGACTGGTCTTTAAATTTGACCAGTCTGATTTTTTTTAGTTCTTTTTATATTCTAGATACTAGTCTTTCATCTGAGGAACAGCTGGAAAAATCCAAGAGATTTAGTGTTTCTGTTTTAATATTTAGATCTTTGATCCATTCTGATTTCAGTTGAGTGGATGAGGCATGTGAGTTTAGTTTTAGTCTTTGGCATGGGGAGAGCCAGTGAAGAGATGATCTTTCTTCCAGTGAAGATGTTTGGCCCCTTTGTCAAAGATAAGGTGGCTGAGTGAATTTGGAGTTACTTCTGCATTTTCTATTCTGTTCTATTGATTCTCAAGTTGTTTTTTGCCAGTACCGTGCTGTTTCTCTCACTATAGCTACATAGTACAATTTCAAGCCAGGGATTGTGGTGCCTCTGCCTTGCCTTTGTTACCCAGAATTGCCTTTGCTTTCTAGGTCTCTCTGGTTTCATATGAATTTAGGGTGCTTTTCTTAATTCTGTGAGGTATGCTATTGGTATTTTGATCACTTTGGCATTAAATCTGTATAATTTAGGGTAAGAACAAACTCAGTTATAGCTGACACAGACCTAGGCAGAATAGAGTTTGTGGGTGGGTCCAACAAGAGGTTAAAGAATACGTTTACAAACAAGTTCAAGTGCCCTGGAATGGAAAAGACAGAAGAAAATGATAGTTGAAGCAGCAAACAGCTCAATTAGTAGTTGACACTAATAAGACCTGCCTGTAACAACCCAAGCACTGTGTAAGTGTTTGAGGGGTTCCAGTACTTAATGATACCAAAAAGAGACCATGAAGAGAATATGGAAAGGCCTCAGGAGTAGATGGTCTGGGTATATTATGGTACTCTTACATGTCCTGATGTGCACAAAATTCAGGGATTGGTCCTTGGGACAAAAACACTAAGTATAAAAACAAGATTTAGTGAGAATCCTAGCCACTGTATATCTCTAATGAGAGTGTGGAGAACCACTCAAGCTGCTTCAAAGCTCAGGAGTGTCTAAGGACACTTGAGGACATGTCCCCACTTGTCTAGCACTGGCACATAGTGGGATACAGTTATGTAACCAGGATTTAGCACCGGGAAGCATGCATGTGCTGCTTATGGCACTGTACAAGAATGTAAATGTGAGATAACAGCCTATATAAGAATTACACGATAAAGAGGCGGTGCTCTTGCTCTCTTGCTCTTGCGCTCTCTGCTGTGCTCCCTGCTGCCTGCTGTTTTTGCTGATGTCTTGCACATGAGTGTTCTTTAACCTTGGGACCTCACCCACAAAAATTTCTCTTTGGCCCCCAAGTGGGCCAATGGAGAGTAAATTAAGGGACAGTGAAATTGTCTCCAAGAAGGCAGACCCTAATTTTATTTTTAGTTTTCCCCTCACCATTTGCTTTTAATAGAAACAAAACATTCCTGACAATAAATTCACTATTTTTTGTCTTTTGAGACAGGGTTTCACTATGTGGTTCAGGCTGGCCTCGAAACCACTTTTTGAGCCCAGGAAGACCTTCAATTTATAGCTCTTGCCCGAGCTTCCTGAGTGCTGGGATTACAAACATACACCACCACACCTGGCCTCAATTTTAAGATACGGAAAAACACTTCAGATTTGCTGAGCTCATAGTCACCTTATCTGCAAATAACAGTGTTCTATTTGTCCTGGTGTTCTGGAGGCAGGCAAGGGCTGAGTTACTCTGACAGGCATGGTTCAGCTAACATAGAGGTCCAATTTGTGACTGGTCTCACAGGAAAGAAGTCTGATCTTGCAAGCTCACTGCTTCAGACACTTCCACATTCTGGTCTCACTGCTTACTCCACCAGCGAAAGACATATGCACACCCACGCACACTCAGGGGTAACCTGGCCTGGTGTCTCAGTGGTCACTTTGCACACCAAAGGCCTTATCATACTATTTTAACACATCTTCCAATAACACTTCCCACACCTAATATGAGATATGATCATTTCAGTGATTGTACCTGAGACGATGCTTGCCTGAGGAGTTATGTAAGTATTGGTAGTTATGTATACAAATTGCTCTATGTACATTTTTCAAGGCTTGTCCCCCTTTAGCTCATTTTCATGCCGTAGGTAGCCTATTCCACAGCACTTGTATGTGATCTCTGTCTAATAAAATGGACTTCCCTGTGCTCCCATGGAAATTAATAGCTATTACAGTTTAAGGTGGCAGGTATAAGATTGGGAGGAATGTGATGTGTTAGTCATCTTTTACTGTAACAAACATTTGAGATAATCAGTTTTTTTAAAGGTAATGGTTTATTTTGGTTCCGTTTCAGAGGTTTCAGTTCACCTTGCTTTTGGGTTCTAACAGGCACCCTACAATTTGGTAGGGACCATGTGGTGGAGCACAGTCCTCACCACGTGTTCTGAAGAAATAAGAGAGAGAAGGAATGGGAGAAGGAGAAGGAGGAAGAACTGAGTCTCATGATCCCTTTCACAGGCATCCCCTCAGTAGCCAGAAGAGTTCCTACTAGGCCCTACCTGTTCAAGGATCTATCACCTCCCAATAGTGCCATGCCAGGACTAAGCCTTTAATACACTGGCCCTTGGGAAATTCTAGATTAAAATTATTTCATGTAGCTTGGCATATGTTGTTCTATCTAAAGTGACAGGTCCAGAGAACGAGGTACCTGCAGATGAACAGAAAAGAGACAAAAAGAGAAGCAAAAGTCTGGGATCAGGGGGATTACAGCCTCTTGGACTGCAGCCTTGACCGCCAAGCTCAGTCACATTTTCTTGAGGGAGACCAAAATGGCATAGCTAGTACAAAGGGGTGGATACCAAACGTTTTAGCTAGGATAATTAAAGGGTTATCCTTCTCCACATGTAATCCAACACCCACTGTAATCCCAGCCATCCAGGAGCTGAGACAGGGGGATTGTAAACTCAAGGCTAATCTGGTCTGTATAATGAAGCCTTATCTTAAGAAACTAACAAATAATAAAAAAAATCATTGTGTCCTCAATACATTCTAATCAAAGAATGTCCTTCTCCACATTTCCCCTTTTGTTTTGCTGTAATCCTTTGAAGCATCAGGTGGTCAATTGTCTTTCCATTTCCCCACCTTTTCTGGATGAACTTCGCCAGATTAAGAGGTTACATCTTGTGGTTACACTTTTCTGCTGGATGTGCAAGACCAAGTTAAAATAAGACTTGTATAAATAAAAGTTTAACCTTTTGCTCTCTATCAATGGTCAGTTAAATCTCCTCATGAATCATCTTGGAACCAAGTGCAGCTTCTCCTGATCTACTGTCAGTGTCAGCCATCTGGATGAGTCAAGGACATTGCTTCACCAAGGTGCTTTCTGGGAAAGTTTGAGAGATTTTTTTCTCTCCTGGTGACTCTCCTTAGGCACACTATATATCGTAGAATCACTTCCCTCTGTGGTCCCATAATCTCCTTGATTAGAAAATCAGGAACTCGACTGAGTTATAGGATGTCACAGCAGAGGTTCTCTTATGTCCTGGGTATTTACTGACCTCGAAGGGCATAGCCAAAATATTGGCTGTCCTCTAGCCCAATTTTTTTTTAATTTTATTTTAAAGACAAAAGAATGGAGACATATGAACCAGAAAAGCCATAAACAATACAGAAAATACAAAGTTATACAGAATATAGTAGGGAATTAGCACTGGATGTTGTATTACATAGTTATCTTCACATTAGTTAACACAAAAACATTAAAGGAAATACCAAATTATAGAGAAGATAGTAGGGAAT